>OY821518.1:179747985-180061176 GCA_963682025.1 Cordilura impudica
TTAATAATAATAATAATTATAATAATAATAATAATAATAATAATAATAATAATATAATAATATTAATAATAATAATAATAATAATAATAATAATAATAATATAATAATAATAATAATAATAATAATAATAATAATAATAATAATAATAAATAATAATAATAATAATAATAATAATAATAATAATAATAATAATAATATAATAATAATAATAATAATAATAATAATAATAATAATAATAATAATAATAATAATAATAATAATAATAATAATAATAATAATAATAATAATAATAATAATAATAATAATAATAATAATAATAATAATAATAATAATAATAATAATAATAATAATAATAATAATAATAATAATAATAATAATAATAATAATAATAATAATAATAATAATAATAATAATAATAATAATAATAATAATAATAATAATAATAATAATAATAATAATAATAATAATAATAATAATAATAATAATAATAATAATAATAATAATAATAATATAATAATAATAATAATAATAATAATAATAATAATAATAATAATAATAATAATAATAATAATAATAATAATAATAATAATAATAATAATAATAATAATAATAATAATAATAATAATAATAATAATAATAATAATAATAATAATAATAATAATAATAATAATAATAATAATAATAATAATAATAATAATAATATAATAATAATAATAATAATAATAATAATAATAATAATAATAATAATAATAATAATAAATAATAATAATAATAATAATAATAATAATAATAATAATAATAATAATAATAATAATAATAATAATAATAATAATAATAATAATAATAATAATAATAATAATAATAATAATAATAATAATAATAATAATAATAATAATAATAATAATAATAATAATAATAATAATAATAATAATAATAATAATAATAATAATAATAATAATAATAATAATAATAATAATAATAATAATAATAATAATAATAATATAATAATAATAATAATAATAATAATAATAATAATAATAATAATAATAATAATAATAATAATAATAATAATAATAATAATAATAATAATAATAATAATAATAATAATAATAATAATAATAATAATAATAATAATAATAATAATAATAATAATAATAATAATAATAATAATAATAATAATAATAATAATAATAATAATATAATAATAATAATAATAATAATAATAATAATAATAATAATAATAATAATAATAATAATAATAATAATAATAATAATAATAATAATAATAATAATAAATAATAATAATAATAATAATAATAATAATAATAATAATAATAATAATAATAATAATAATAATAATAATAATAATATAATAATAATAATAATAATAATAATAATAATAATAATAATAATAATAATAATAATAATAATAATAATAATAATAATAATAATAATAATAATAATAATAATAATAATAATAATAATAATAATAATAATAATAATAATAATAATAATAATAATAATAATAATAATAATAATAATAATAATAATAATAATAATAATAATAATAATAATAATAATAATAATAATAATAATAATAATAATAATAATAATAATAATAATAATAATAATAATAATAATAATAATAATAATATAATAATAATAATAATAATAATAATAATAATAATAATAATAATAATAATAATAATAATAATAATAATAATAATAATAATAATAATAATAATAATAATAATAATAATAATAATAATAATAATAATAATAATAATAATAATAATAATAATAATAATAATAATAATAATAATAATAATAATAATAATAATAATAATAATAATAATAATAATAATAATAATAATAATAATAATAATAATAATAATAATAATAATAATAATAATAATAATAATAATAATAATAATAATAATAATAATAATAATAATAATAATAATAATAATAATAATAATAATAATAATAATAATAATAATAATAATAATAATAATAATAATAATAATAATAATAATAATAATAATAATAATAATAATAATAATAATAATAATAATAATAATAATAATAATAATAATAATAATAATAATAATAATAATAATAATATATAATAATAATAATAATAATAATAATAATAATAATAATAATAATAATAATAATAATAATAATAATAATAATAATAATAATAATAATAATAATAATAATAATAATAATAATAATAATATAATAATAATAATAATAATAATAATAATAATAATAATAATAATAATAATAATAATATAATAATAATAATAATAATAATAATAATAATAATAATAATAATAATAATAATAATAATAATAATAATAATAATAATAATAATAATAATAATAATAATAATAATAATAATAATAATAATAATAATAATAATAATAATAATAATAATAATAATAATAATAATAATAATATAATAATAATAATAATAATAATAATAATAATAATAATAATAATAATAATAATAATAATAATAATAATAATAATAATAATAATAATAATAATAATAATAATAATAATAATAATAATAATAATAATAATAATAATAATAATAATAATAATAATAATAATAATAATAATAATAATAATAATAATAATAATAATAATAATAATAATAATAATAATAATAATAATAATAATAATAATAAATAATAATAATAATAATAATAATAATAATAATAATAATAATAATAATAATAATAATAATAATAATAATAATAATAATAATAATAATAATAATAATAATAATAATAATAATAATAATAATAAATAATAATAATAATAATAATAATAATAATAATAATAATAATAATAATAATAATAATAATAATAATAATAATAATAATAATAATAATAATAATAATAATAATAATAATAATAATAATAATAATAATAATAATAATAATAATAATAATAATAATAATAATAATAATAATAATAATAATAATAATAATAATAATAATAATAATAATAAATAATAATAATAATAATAATAATAATAATAATAATAATAATAATAATAATAATAATAATAATAAAATAATAATAATAATAATAATAATAATAATAATAATAATAATAATAATAATAATAATAATAATAATAATAATAATAATAATAATAATAATAATAATAATAATAATAATAATAATAATAATAATAATAATAATAATAATAATAATAATAATAATAATAATAATAATAATAATAATAATAATAATAATAATAATAATAATAATAATAATAATAATAATAATAATAATAATAATAATAATAATAATAATAATAATAATAATAATAATAATAATAATAATAATAATAATAATAATAATAATAATAATAATAATAATAATAATAATAATAATAATAATAAATAATAATAATAATAATAATAATAATAATAATAATAATAATAATAATAATAATAATAATAATAATAATAATAATAATAATATAATAATAATATAATAATAATAATAATAATATAATAATAATAATAATAATAATAATAATAATAATAATAATAATAATAATAATAATAATAATAATAATAATAATAATAATAATAAATAATAATAATAATAATAATAATAATAATAATAATAATAATAATATAATAATAATAATAATAATAATAATAATAATAATAATAATAATAATAATAATAATAATAATAATAATAATAATAATAATAATAATAATAATAATAATAATAATAATAATAATAATAATAATAATAATAATAATAATAATAATAATAATAATAATAATAATATAATAATAATAATAATAATAATAATAATAATAATAATAATAATAATAATAATAATAATAATAATAATAATAATAATAATAATAATAATAATAATAATAATAATAATAATAATAATAATAATAATAATAATAATAATAATAATAATAATAATAATAATAATAATAATAATAAATAATAATAATAATAATAATAATAATAATAATAATAATAATAATAATAATAATAATAATAATAATAATAATAAATAATAATAATAATAATAATAATAATAATAATAATAATAATAATAATAATAATAATAATAATAATAATAATAATAATAATAATAATAATAATAATAATAATAATAATAATAATAATAATAATAATAATAATAATAATAATAATAATAATAATAATAATAATAATAATAATAATAATAATAATAATAATAATAATAATAATATAATAATAATAATAATAATAATAATAATAATAATAATAATAATAATAATAATAATAATAATAATAATAATAATAATAATAATAATAATAATAATAATAATAATAATAATAATAATAATAATAATAATAATAATAATAATAATAATAATAATAATAATAATAATAATAATAATAATAATAATAATAATAATAATAATAATAATAATAATAATAATAATAATAATAATAATAATATAATAATAATAATAATAATAATAATAATAATAATAATAATAATAATAATAATAATAATAATAATAATAATAATAATAATAATAATAATAATAATAATAATAATAATAATAATAATAATAATAATAATAATAATAATAATATAATAATAATAATAATAATAATAATAATAATAATAATAATAATAATAATAATAATAATAATAATAATAATAATAATAATAATAATAATAATATAATAATAATAATAATAATAATAATAATAATAATAATAATAATAATAATAATAATAATAATAATAATAATAATAATAATAATAATAATAATAATAATAATAATAATAATAATAATAATAATAATAATAATAATAATAATAATAATAATAATAATAATAATAATAATAATAATAATAATAATAATAATAATAATAATAATAATAATAATAATAATAATAATAATAATAATAATAATAATAATAATAATAATAATAATAATAATAATAATAATAATAATAATAATAATAATAATAATAATAATAATAATAATAATAATAATAATAATAATAATAATAATAATAATAATAATAATAATAATAATAATAATAATAATAATAATAATAATAATAATAATAATAATAATAATAATAATAATAATAATAATAATAATAATAATAATAATAATAATAATAATAATAATAATAATAATAATAATAATAATAATAATAATAATAATAATAATAATAATAATAATAATAATAATAATAATAATAATAATAATAATAATAATAATAATAATAATAATAATAATAATAATAATAATAATAATAATAATAATAATAATAATAATAATAATAATAATAATAATAATAATAATAATAATAATAATAATAATAATAATAATAATAATAATAATAATAATAATAATAATAATAATAATAATAATAATAATAATAATAATAATAATAATAATAATAATAATAATAATAATAATAATAATAATAATAATAATAATAATAATAATAATAATAATAATAATAATAATAATAATAATAATAATAATAATAATAATAATAATAATAATAATAATAATAATAATAATAATAATAATAATAATAATAATAATAATAATAATAATAATAATAATAATAATAATAATAATAATAATAATAATAATAATAATAATAATAATAATAATAATAATAATAATAATAATAATAATAATAATAATAATAATAATAATAATAATAATAATAATAATAATAATAATAATAATAATAATAATAATAATAATAATAATAATAATAATAATAATAATAATAATAATAATAATAATAATAATAATAATAATAATAATAATAATAATAATAATAATAATAATAATAATAATAATAATAATAATAATAATAATAATAATAATAATAATAATAATAATAATAATAATAATAATAATAATAATAATAATAATAATAATAATAATAATAATAATAATAATAATAATAATATAATAATAATAATAATAATAATAATAATAATAATAATAATAATAATAATAATAATAATAATAATAATAATAATAATAATAATAATAATAATAATAATAATAATAATAATAATAATAATAATAATAATAATAATAATAATAATAATAATAATAATAATAATAATAATAATAATAATAATAATAATAATAATAATAATAATAATAATAATAATAATAATAATAATAATAATAATAATAATAATAATAATAATAATAATAATAATAATAATAATAATAATAATAATAATAATAATAATAATAATAATAATAATAATAATAATAATAATAATAATAATAATAATAATAATAATAATAATAATAATAATAATAATAATAATAATAATAATAATAATAATAATAATAATAATAATAATAATAATAATAATAATAATAATAATAATAATAATAATAATAATAATAATAATAATAATAATAATAATAATAATAATAATAATAATAATAATAATAATAATAATAATAATAATAATAATAATAATAATAATAATAATAATAATAATAATAATAATAATAATAATAATAATAATAATAATAATAATAATAATAATAATAATAATAATAATAATAATAATAATAATAATAATAATAATAATAATAATAATAATAATAATAATAATAATAATAATAATAATAATAATAATAATAATAATAATAATAATAATAATAATAATAATAATAATAATAATAATAATAATAATAATAATAATAATAATAATAATAATAATAATAATAATAATAATAATAATAATAATAATAATAATAATAATAATAATAATAATAATAATAATAATAATAATAATAATAATAATAATAATAATAATAATAATAATAATAATAATAATAATAATAATAATAATAATAATAATAATAATAATAATAATAATAATAATAATAATAATAATAATAATAATAATAATAATAATAATAATAATAATAATAATAATAATAATAATAATAATAATAATAATAATAATAATAATAATAATAATAATAATAATAATAATAATAATAATAATAATAATAATAATAATAATAATAATAATAATAATAATAATAATAATAATAATAATAATAATAATAATAATAATAATAATAATAATAATAATAATAATAATAATAATAATAATAATAATAATAATAATAATAATAATAATAATAATAATAATAATAATAATAATAATAATAATAATAATAATAATAATAATAATAATAATAATAATAATAATAATAATAATAATAATAATAATAATAATAATAATAATAATAATAATAATAATAATAATAATAATAATAATAATAATAATAATAATAATAATAATAATAATAATAATAATAATAATAATAATAATAATAATAATAATAATAATAATAATAATAATAATAATAATAATAATAATAATAATAATAATAATAATAATAATAATAATAATAATAATAATAATAATAATAATAATAATAATAATAATAATAATAATAATAATAATAATAATAATAATAATAATAATATATAATAATAATAATAATAATAATAATAATAATAATAATAATAATAATAATAATAATAATAATAATAATAATAATAATAATAATAATAATAATAATAATAATAATAATAATAATAATAATAATAATAATAATAATAATAATAATAATAATAATAATAATAATAATAATAATAATAATAATAATAATAATAATAATAATAATAATAATATAATAATAATAATAATAATAATAATAATAATAATAATAATAATAATAATAATAATAATAATAATAATAATAATAATAATAATAATAATAATAATAATAATAATAATAATAATAATAATAATAATAATAATAATAATAATAATAATAATAATAATAATAATAATAATAATAATAATAATAATAATAATAATAATAATAATAATAATAATAATAATAATAATAATAATAATAATAATAATAATAATAATAATAATAATAATAATAATAATAATAATAATAATAATAATAATAATAATAATAATAATAATAATAATAATAATAATAATAATAATAATAATAATAATAATAATAATAATAATAATAATAATAATAATAATAATAATAATAATAATAATAATAATAATAATAATAATAATAATAATAATAATAATAATAATAATAATAATAATAATAATAATAATAATAATAATAATAATAATAATAATAATAATAATAATAATAATAATAATAATAATAATAATAATAATAATAATAATAATAATAATAATAATAATAATAATAATAATAATAATAATAATAATAATAATAATAATAATAATAATAATAATAATAATAATAATAATAATAATAATAATAATAATAATAATAATAATAATAATAATAATAATAATAATAATAATAATAATAATAATAATAATAATAATAATAATAATAATAATAATAATAATAATAATAATAATAATAATAATAATAATAATAATAATAATAATAATAATAATAATAATAATAATAATAATAATAATAATAATAATAATAATAATAATAATAATAATAATAATAATAATAATAATAATAATAATAATAATAATAATAATAATAATAATAATAATAATAATAATAATAATAATAATAATAATAATAATAATAATAATAATAATAATCTAAAATTCAATTTGAAAACATATCTTAAATGAAAATGTTTTTAAAACATTAACAATAGTTTTTGTTTTTATGTGATTATTTTAGTTTTATCAAAATTAGTTTGATATTTTTTTTGCTTCAAAAACACATAGCAACCAAGACGATTTGATTTAAACTTTCATTTGTTGTTTGTAGTAGGTGCCTTTAGCTAAACGGAACGATTCCGCTTTAATGGCATCCTCCATTGTAATGATGGGCTTGTGTATGAGCCTGTAAGGCATTGGCATAGTCACCAATTTTATATATTGTGTCATTTGATTTACAGCATCTATAGTAGCAAAATTAAGCTAAACAAAAATGGAGGAAAACTGAAATTAGCTTAAATTACAAAAAGAAGAAAAATAAATAAACAAAATTCTTACACGTCCATCCCTTAAACAATCATAAAGATGTTCCATGCGTTTATCAACATCCACAAATTTACGTTTAGTGCGCTGCAAATGAAAGTTTGAAAAATTTTTGTTTATGTGTTGTGTTTAAAAGAGAAAAATAACGTCTGTCTTATATCTAACACTATAGAGTGCAAACATATATAAACAGTATATGTGAAACCTCCAAAGGGTTTGGCGTTCTCAAGAAAAACCTTTTTATGATCTTTTATATTTTTTTTTCCTTATAATGATATTTGTTTGCCTAGTTTTTCAAATATAATTCAAGAAACATAGAAGCATATATAACAAATTTCATCAAAATATATTCATATTTGCGACCTTCATTATAAAGTTTACATGGACGGACATCGCTAAATCGACTCAGAATATGATTCTGAGTCGATCAGTATAATAAAAGATGGGTCTAGGTCAAATAGTGGTATAGGGTATAATTAAATTAAATTAAAAGATCATTTACTCATAACATACCAAAAAAAATTATTGCATTCCATTAATTGCATTTGCGAGATTATTGTACAAACAACTTACCTTATCCATTGGCACATTTTCCACAACTTAATCATGTCCCTCAATGTAGTCGCTTCCAATTATGGCAACCACACGCCTTTCCAGCTCCGAGATAGGCTCCTGAGTAATCGGTCTGTTGCCAGTTAGGGCTTACTGCCTTTTTCTGTCCCGTACTTTTATGCTGGTGCGACTTTTCAAGTCCGTCCATACCTTTTTTATACAAAAAATTTAGTAAACCGTCTTATATCAAAACAATATTTACTTGCCGTGTGCCATTGGTCCACAGACTTCACTGCTCCGCCAAGACTATTTAGCAGTTCCGCCAATTCGCTCCACTTCTTGTCGCATTCGACTTTGCCGTGGAGCTTTTGGAACTTGCCTCCTGCTAGTCCGGCGTTTTGTAGCATAAAATCCACCAATTGATTTATTTGTTCCACTGAGGCACGACTTCTTTTTGCGGTAGTTGTCATTCTTAAAAAAATATATAAAGAAATTGTTATCAAAATTAAAAGTAATAAATAAACATTTTACTTAACTTACCTTGCACAATAATAGATAAAATCAACCTATAAAACATGTGTTTTTTGTCTATTCTTCTTTGTGCTTTTCGCTTATTTTGCCAAAGATGCCACTGGTTTATAATTTAAATAAATAGAAAAATAGACTTGTCGACTATCGTTAAGTTGTACTTAGTGAATCACTCAATCGTTAGTGCAAACAAAAATAGCTGTCGATATATTTTGCGATTGTCGGATCTTTAAAAGTTACTGAATCGTTCTATTGGTATCTCTGTCAATTGCACGGCTGTAGTCCTCTTCGAAACGGCCCATGGTGGCTTTTAATTAGCCTGGTGAGTCTTTCCCCTTTCTAAAACATTAAATTCCTATTTAACCACTTATCTTCTCTATGACTACCAACATGATTCTCTTACCCTTCTTGGCTTCCTGGCCTACTTTGCCTAAATTGTCCCTTCTTGGCTCTTGGTGGCTTAAAAAAATTTCACAACTCCACAAATTCAAATTGTCGGCAAATAATTACAGAAAAACCCACACAACACAGTCGCACTTGTTGGCCTCTTTACATAGCGACCGTTAAGCAAGAACATTATCACATAACTGGTGTTGCCGATATTTTCATCAAGGCGCTAAGCCTTCAAACTTTCCCAAATTTCCAAAAAAAATTAACCCCGCCTTCTTTTGATTCCATTAACTGCACATATATAGCATACCATTCTATCTCACAAATAACCTACCTCATCGAACGAATTTTCCCATTTTACGCATAAACCATACATTTGACGAAAATAAACGTTAGAAAAACGGCTCTTTGGGGTCAATATCCTCTACAAACATGGCCTTTGAGTGGTCATTGCTCCCTTTTAGCTTTGTTTTTGGCCAAAATAATGCCGTCACATTTGGCTGACATACCAGGCTAACATAAATTTTGGCAAGTAACCGTTATAAAATATTTCATTATTATTATTGTTTATTTCAATGATCATAACCCAGCGAGCATTAGCGATCATCAACTAGCACAACACCCGCTATAAATCTACCCATTTTAAACGCTTGAGGGCAGAAAAGTGAAAGAGCGGTAATTAATCTATGCCTAAACAAGCCCAACGTAGACAAACGCCCACACCCTGAGATATAAAGTCTCACGCTCACCGACAACACCAGCTGGGCAATATCGTCTGGCCTCACAAAACGCTTATTTGATCTAACGTTTCACCTCTGGTTACAAACAAAAAAACACGTAAAAACGAATATTACACAACACAAAAATATTTAGAAAAAAATATACATACGTGAAACACAACAGTGCACGACTTTTTTTTATAAAATAATTTTTTTATTAAAATACTGAATCAAATATAAAAAAATATTTGTTCGGTGTAGCAATATTTATCACCACAGTGCTAGTGCTTTCCGAAAAGTTCCTAATATAGTATTTCAAGTTTACGCCGTAAGTGTGTGTTTACACATGAAAGTTTTCTTGCTGAAAGTCTTGAGTTTATAGGTGAGACGGGAGAGAAGAATGGCAGGGGTACATACTTTCATGTATTCTGAAATTCTCTTTTGTTTCTTGCTTCGTAATTTTCAAAGTGAAGTTATTTTACGTTTTCTTTAATTTTTATGTTCGTTTGTGTTAAGAAAGACAATAATTTGAAATAAAGTTAATTTTAATGGAATAAAATTATAAAATAAGTAGACAAAATGATAAAGTAAACATGAACAAATCTTGAATTTCAATACACAAATTTCAGTGTGTAGACACGGATGAAAGTTTAAAAGAGAATTTCAAACAATTTCTGAAAGAAAAATTTTATGTGTAAACCGGGACTAATTTATATAAATGGCAGAAGTTACCAATTTCCAAGGGTGCAATCAGCGTAAATAAATTGTGATTAAACAGAAAATGGTGTTCATTTATTTTCTTTTAAATAAAATAAGGCCTAGTTAGCCACACGTAACCGTAACCAAACGTGTCAGCTGTTTTTTTCTGTTACATGAAAAGTATTTAGCGCAGTTACCGAACTCAACTGTCACGTAACCGGAACGTCCCAATCTGTTGCAAATAGATTTTTGCTACGTTTGTACGTGACATTTGTGAACAGCTGATAAAGTTTGGTTAATTTTACACAGCAACATGCTTGTTCGTTTTTACGTTCTATAATTGCACTAAATGCCAACGTTACATTTACGGTACGTGTGTTTTAAATGAGCTCTGCTATATTGCATATTTAAAATAATCATTGTGTTTAATTCAATTTCAATTATACATTCTTCCTTTATTTACATATTTTAACAAATTTGATATTTACATATGAGATCTTATCTTTACATATAGATATTACAACAAATAATATATAGGATCTAAAGACATTAAATAGTTTTTATTTTATTTTTTAATGATTTTTAAAGGAAAATGGGAGGAAAAAAACCTTTGTTAACGTTGTTGAAAACAGTCGTGAAATATTTTGATCCGTACATTTTTGTTATATTCTTTTATTGTAAAGAAAATTGTGATTTGTGATTACCACTAAAATAACCAGGAATTTATTACCTTTAAAACCACATAACTCTGATTTCATAAAGTTACTTTGTTAACATTAAATTTGTAATAAATTGTTTTTGAAATAATTAAAATCAACAAAGTTAAAATTACAAACATAAAAATCTTAAATTAAATAGAACAAAGCATAAAAAGAAACAGACAATAACTTAGTTGTACAACAATAACAACACTACTTACTCAAATAAGAAAACGCAAATAAAATACGAACAATCAAGTGCATAATATTTTTACAACAACACCCATTTTACAATAACAACACATAGCAGCCTATTTGCAAAATTGACAACAAACAAACAAGTAAACTCTTTTCTTATATTTAACAATAACTACACATAACAACACTACTTACTCAAATAAGAAAACGCAAATAAAATACGAACAATCAAGTGCATAATATTTTTACAACAACACCCATTTTACAATAACAACACATAGCAGCCTATTTGCAAAATTGATAACAAACAAACAAGTAAACTCTTTTCTTATATTTAACAATAACTACACATAATTTGTAATAAATCTGTCAAACTTAAAAAGTAGCGTTGCCACATCTGTTTATTAATATGTCCTGTTTGATAAATACTTGTTCCATTAAGGATGATGGGGAACGGATGATCGTTTGTTGGTTGTGTCATGAACTTTGTCATCTTAAATGTAGTGGTCTTTCTGGGTTAGTTGCGGATGCTTTGACCAATAATAAAGGTCTACATTGGTGCTGCTATAAGTGCAGAAAAATTGGCGTAAGTTTTTATCGCTTCTTTCAAGATACAAAAAAGAAATTTTTGAATATCCAAGAAGAAGCGTCGGATTTAACTAATCGTATTAATGATTATGGAAAATTATTTGACGATTTCAAATCATTGGATAATTTAAAATCTCCTCCTCAATCTTCACCGAAACGCCGTAAATCGTCAAGAAATGCTACCAAAGAAAAAAACAATAATCCTGTTCCGGTTTATGTTACTTCTGGTTCTTCTATACCTGATTCACTTTCAATTATTAATAACATTAAGGATCCTGCTATTCCTTTGAGCTGTGCTGATATTGCCCATAATCAACCTGAATTTGCCTTAAATAACCATGTTCCCGTTTTCAATAATAGTCAAACTATAAATAATACGCTAAGAGCTGTACCACCTAAAAAAACTGTTTTCATCTCGAGGCTGGCCTTTGATACAACTACTGAAGATGTTGATTCCTTCATTAAATCTAAGGTGGGTCCAAACGTAGACATTTCAACATATAAGTTTGTTTTTTCTCAACCAAGATCCATTACTTCTTTCAAAGTTACTGTTACTAATGATCTTTTTGAACGTATTCTGGATCCTAATTTTTGGCCTAAATATACATTGGTTCGTGAATATATATACAGGGAAAATCCAAGATCCGCTAACATTGGTCGTCTTCCACAAATTGATTTAAATGCTCCAAAAAACTAGGAGCTTGTACTGTTGATTACATTTCATTAGTTTATCAAAATGTTCGCGGCTTAAGAACTAAACTCACATCTTTATATATGGAAAGTTTCAACTTACAACATCACATCATCGTACTTACTGAAACTTGGCTTAATGATACTTTTTTGAATACGGAAATACTCTCTTACAAATACAATATTTTTAGACGTGATCGTGGGTCCACAACAAATGGTGGCGGTGTTCTTATTGCGGTCTCCAGTATTTTATTCTCAGAGGCTTTATTAATTGACCCCTCATTCGACATCGAATTTATCGCAGTTTTAATTAAACTTAATGGAAAACAATTATTTATTACCTGCTCATATATTCCTCCATCGTCCTCACAGTCTATTTATGACAAACATGGCGAAGCTATTAAATATATTCTTCGTACAGCTAATCAAGATGACTTTGTTATTATTCTTAGTGATTTTAATTTGCCTTCAATATCCTGGAAGTTCTTACCTGATGAAAAATATTTTGTTCCATCCAAATCAAATAATAAGTGTGAAGAGCTTTTCAATATTTTATTTGATCTGAATCTCTTTCAAATAAATGGTATATACAACAATCTTTATAAATTATTGGATTTAATATTTGTCAACGATACTTCGGAATGTTACATCAAGCGTTCAATCCCAATTTCTTCTCCTGAAGATACACATCACCCTACCATTGAAGTAAATTTATATATTCCCTCTGGACTTTTAAAAACACCTTCTAAAAATGATGTTAAAGATTTTTGTTTCGCACAATCAAATTACTGTTTGTTGAACGAACTTCTACACAGTACGAACTGGCACAGTCTATTATCTTTTTCTATTGGATCCACAGTTGCTATTGATCATATGACTGAAACATTTTACTATTTCCGCTGCAATGGATTTATGTATTCCGAAACAAATTCGTAATAAACTTTCTGGTCCTCCTTGGAATACCAAGCAACTCATAAGACTTAAAAATAAAAAAAATAAATATTACAAGAAATACAAGCTATCCGGTTCTCTTGTGGATTATGGGAAATACTCCATCAGCCGAGCGGAATATACTGCACTGAATAAATCATGTTACTCTAATTACTTAATCAAAATGAAAAATAGTTTCAAAAGTAATCCAAAATCTTTTTATAAATTTGTCAACACTAAGAGAAAAACAACTGGTTATCCTGCTATTATGAAATTTCAACATACTGAATCTTATGATAATACTATTATAAGTAATTTGTTTGCTGATTTTTTTTCAACAACTTATTCCAATTCAACTTTTGATGATTCTACCACTTATCCATATATACTGACTGCTAATAGAACCATATGTATTCCATTTCTTGATGTCTCTATGGTTTCTAAAGGGTTGAAAAAACTAAAATTTTCGTATAATAGTGGACCTGATAAAATTCCTAGCAGTATTTTAATCAAATGTGCGGATGCTTTAGCTATTCCATTGACAATAATGTTTAACTCATCAATTAAATACGGATACTTTCCAAATATATGGAAGGACTCTTTCATTATTCCGCTATTTAAATCCGGAAACAAGTCGGATGTTACAAATTATCGTGGTATTGCAAAATTAAGTACTATACCTAAATTCTTTGAAAAAATTATAACTGATCAACTATGTCACCAAGTCAACACATTAATTTCTCCATTCCAACATGGCTTTCAAAAACGGTGCTCAACCTCAACGAACCTTTTACATCTTACAACAATAGTCAATCGTGGCTTTCTTCAAAGAAAGCAAACTGACGCAATTTACACTGATTTCAGCAAGGCGTTTGATAAAATCAACCATAAACTTCTTATAAAGAAATTACATCTAATGGGATTTTCTGATCTTAGTACAAAGTGGATATATTCATATTTGACAAACAGAAAGCAAAATGTACTTTTTAATAACATATCTTCGAAAAATATTAATGTTTTATCTGGAGTACCGCAAGGCAGCCATCTTGGACCGCTTTTATTTTCTTTATTTATAAATGATTTGCCACAGGTTATTCAGTTTTCAAATATCCTGATGTATGCTGACGATGTAAAAGTCTTTATGAGTTATAACCAATATTCCGACCACACTTATCTTCAAAATGATTTGGATTCGTTTCACTCATGGTGTATTTTAAATTTAATGGAGCTCAATCTTAAAAAGTGCAAATATATGCGTTTTGTTCGAAAAAGACCAATATCTGTAAATTACGTGTTGGGAGGCTTTCAATTGGAAAAAGTTGATAACTTCTTAGATCTTGGTGTCTTATTAGATTCAAAACTTAGTTTCGTTCTTCATATTACAATTACGGTAAACAAAGCCAGAGGAGTTCTTGGTTTTATAAAACGTTGGTCTAAAGAGTTCAACGATCCGTATGTAACAAAAACACTATACACGTCACTTGTGAGACCGATTTTGGAATATGCATCTATTATATGGGACCCTATCTATCAAACTCATATTGATAGCATTGAATCGGTGCAAAAACAATTCCTACTATTCTGTCTTCGCAGCTTAAATTTTAACCAATTAAATCTTCCGTCATATAACAGCAGACTCGCCCTTGTTAAGCTGCCAACCTTAAAAAGCCGCAGATCTATGCTAAACGTTTCGTTTCTTTTGAACATAATTAATGGCGATGTTTGTTCTGGTTTTCTGATCAACAATATTTCATTTAACATCCCCCAACGGCCAACACGTTTCTTCTCACCTTTAACTGTCCAGTTTCATAGATCAAATTATGCAAACGGTGATCCGCTTAGACGAATGTGTTCTGAATTTAATAAGCTTTATAGATTTATAGATTTTTTTTCAAATACAAATGTCATAAAAAGTAATATAATAATTTATTTGAACACATTAAATTAAATTTTTTAATTTTTCATTCATTGTTAAATGTTTTTTTAAATAGTCTGTAAGGATTAATTCCATAGATTAATAATAATAAATAATAATAAATAAATAAAAAATAAATTCAAATACTATCTGAAAATATTTATATGCTTATAGAAGGTTTATTAGAAATAATAGACCTCTATAAGCATATAATTTTCAATTTGGTGATTTCTTTTTAATTTTACGTTATTTCTCTACATTCTCTTATCAGTGGGTAAGAGGAATTTTCAATTTTGGCAAAGTAATTATTGTTAATCCTTGTTATGAAATCGATAATTTTTTCATAACCTGTTTCTTCATGAAGAAGATTTGTAGGATACCTCCAGGGCTTTTTATTTATCATTTTAAGACATTTGTTTTGTATAATTTGTAAGCGTTTTAGGTGGCAGTTGGCAGCGTCACTCCAAATAGGACACGCGTATGTTAATATCGGCCTTATAACACTTTTGAAGAGTAGATTTTTGTTTTTGGGGTTTAGAAATTACCTTCTATTTAGTAGTGGCCATAATGCTTTAAATGATTTTATAGCTTTTTGACACGTAGCCATAATATGTTGTTTAAAAGTAAGCTTTTTGTCCAAGACAACTCCGAGATATTTGACATGATTAAGTACATTTATGGTATTATTTCCAATATGAAGATGACGTCTTGGCAGTCTTTTGGGAGATTTGTTGAACGGAAAAATAATTGCTTGGATTAATTTTGATTTTCCATTTGTGAAAATATTTATTGCAATTAACAAGTCCCTTTTCCATTTTCTTCAGGAGTGCACTTGTAAGTTTGTTTGAAGAAATTAACGCAGTATCATCTGCGTAGTAAGCAACTTTCATATATTTCGGAACTTTGAAATCGGATGTATATATCGAGTAAAGCAATGGCGACAAGACTGATCCTTGAGGTAACCCTGTGGTAATGGTTTTTGGAGATGATGTTTCATTATTAATCGCAACTTTAAAGCTTCTGCCGTGAATGAAATCTGAAATAAGTTTGCATAAATATTTTGGTATATTTGCATCAAGAAGTTTAAATACTAGGCCATTATGCCAAACGGTGTCAAACGGTTTTTCGATATCCAACAATATTAGACCCGTTGAACGTTTATTGTTCTTATTGCTGATTATTTGATTTTTAATTCTGTTTATTTGGTGAGTAGTGCTATGCCCTTTTTTAAATCCAAATTGTTCTTTAGCAACAATAGAATTGGTCGTTACAAATTCACTAAGACGAGAATGTAGTATTTTTTCAAATAATTTACCTACGTTACGTAATAAACTAATAGGTCTATAGCTATTTGGGTTATTTTTTTGCTTACTAGGTTTGTTGATAGCTATAACCTTAGCGTTTTTGAAATGGTTAGGGAAATAGTTGAGTTTGATGCAGCTGTTAAATATTATAACCAGTAATTTTAGAGCTTTGAGTGGTAGTTTCTTTAAGAGCAGGTTGGGAACATTGTCAAAACCAGGAGATTTTGAGGGTTTTATTGATGAGACAATATTCATTACTTCTTCTAGAGATGTATAAATTGCTGACTCAGAACTGGGATTTTCCTTCTTAAAATTATTTACTGTTGTATTTATTACTTTATCAGCTGAGTGGTTGTAATTCGAAGTGAGGTTATTTGCTTTGACAAATGTATTTGCCAGGACTTCAGCCTTGTCCTTATCAGATGTTATCCTTGTATTTCCAACCTCAAGGTGAGAGATTTGGTTTTTTCCTTTTCCTCGCAAGTTCCTGCTTATTCTCCAAAATGATTTATCACCTGGTTTTAAATTGGATAATAATTGACACCATTTCTTATTGCGTTCCGAATTAATACTTTTATCAATCATGTTACTTAGAAACTTAGTACATTGATTATAAAAAGTTTGCTCGGCTATATTTGAAGATCGTTGGCTTTTTCTTTTAAAGCTTCGTTTTAGTTTAATATATTTCACAGTACTTTCTGGTAATGTGAAATTATTTTGTTGAGTTATTTTAGGTGTAGACGGATCCCTTGCTTCAAAAACTACATTTATAAATTTTTGTATTTCCTGATCAATTATTACCTTGGTATTGTATATATCCGAATTTAACGTGATTTTATTTTCTAAAAAATTCATATAAATGTTCCAGTTGGTTGCACTATAATCATAATAATTGAGGTCAACCTGCGAGGCCACTGATCTTTTAAGTGTACACATAATGGGGCGATGGTCTGATGGTATTTCGTAATCCATTGTCTTTACGTCTATATTCAAAGCGGTATTACTTAAAATAATATCGACTGTAGATGCTTCGCGATTGTGTTGATGGGGGAATAGGGTTGGACTATTAGGATAGTGTATAAAAAAATTGCTTGATTGCTGTAGATTGTTCAGTGCGATTCCTGCAGTATTATTTGAACGGCAATTCCAAGAGCAATGTTTGGCATTTAGGTCACCAAAAACTATGTATTCTTTGGTGGAAGGTGTTAGGTTCAATATATCAGCACAGAAGTTATGGGTATATCTTGGTGAATATAATGAAGATACAACAATAGGTCTATTATTTATAATAACTTCAATTGAGATGTTTTCGGTTGATGAAGTGTTTGATATAAAGAAGTTTTTATGAGCGACAGATTTATGAATTAACAGAGCTACTCCTCCTCCTCTTGCATCTGTTCTGCCACTTCTATATAAATAATAATTTTTAAAATAGGGTCTATGATTTTCTGAAAAAAAAGTTTCATTCAAAGACCCTATTTTAATATTTTCTCGTTCAATTAGTATCTCAAATTGTTTTAATTTAGAAAAGTTTGAAATGCCATTAGCATTCAAGTGAGCGTATTTTACCATTGACATTACAACTTTGATTTGTTGTACTTTTGAAGTGCACCTATGCAAATCATCCATAGCTGTAGTGAAAATATCAAAAAGCTCATCGATGCTAAATAAATCGTTGTTTGTTTTCAGCTGGTTAGCATATGTAGCTTTGCTGTTATTGTTGATGTTATTGTTACAATTTGTGTTGTTGTTTCTTAAGTTAGGAAAATCTCCCACATTAAATTGAAATGAGTTATTTTGTTGTTGTCTGCTTTTATTCGGACTTTTAGAAGTAACTCTTGTTCTAGTTTCCAAATAGAGAGAACGTAACGGACAGTTGATATCGTTTGCAGAGTGATCAGTTCTCTCTTTTCCTTGTTTTTTGCAATTAAAGCATATAAAAACAGCTGGTCTTTTTTCATTTGTGTTAAACGGACACACACTTGTATGATGTTGTTCTGCACATATCATACATGCAGCACTTCGATGGCAATGTTCACCGCCATGGCCATACATCAAGCAGTTCCAGCATTGAGTTGGTTTGTTCTTGGATTTCGATTTATATTTTTTCCAAGAAATTATAATATTAGAAATTGTTCGTACATTTTTTAAAGCAGTTGGATTAAAATTTTTACGAACAAATTGAACTTTATAAACTGCATTATTGTTTGAACTGAATTTGGTGATTATTTCAGTTACGGAAGAGGGGGATAGATTGTAGTTTTTTAGCTCCGTGGAGATTTCCTCTGAGCTTATGCGGGGTAAACCGTGTAAAAAGGTGGTGTATAACCTATTTTCTTTGGAGCCATAAGAATGAAACTCAATCTTATTCTCTTTAAGTATTTGCTTGTAGCATTCGTACATTTTATTACTAGGAGCAAAAATTTTGGTACCAATTGAAGTACGTTTGAAAATGCAATCCTTACCAAGCAGCTTTTGTATTTCTGTAAATGAAGCGTTAGCTTCTACAACAATGGGTGGAGGTTTGTGCTCCTTAACATCGTTAATATTTGATGCGGGAGTTACGTCCATATCATTGAGGCCAGTAAGCAGGCTAAATCTGTTGCTTTAAGTTGACGCCATGTTCGGGTTAACAAAACCCGGAGGAAGTTTTGTCATCTTCTTATTCACAATCTTTCTTTTTGATGAAGATATGGCCCCTCGGGCCATCGCAAAATTTTTATTCCTGTTTTAAAGCTGGATGGTCTACCACGTGAGTTCAAATGAGATCAAGAATAGGCAATTGCAAAAACAAAAATAAACACTTGTTTTTAATTTTAAATAGTTGTACTCTAAGCGCTTTGATTTTTTACACAACCGTTCGTAAAGAGAGTTAGATTCGAACTGTCATTGTGTTTAAATAATAACAAATATACACCAAAATATTAGGAATTAAATTCTTCATAAAAAACTATAATTAAAATATAAAAATAATTTAAAAAACAGCTTAAAACAATACTAAAAGCTTCTCGTGTCTCAAAGTAAAATCTTTGAAAATCAACATAAATATAAATAACGAAAAAAAAACCACCAACAATACAAAACCAAACATATAATAAAAAGCAAACCAAAAATAAGAAAAAACAACTATACTCTAAACAACTCTTCACAAAATTATAAACATGTGAAATAATATTTGTAATACCAACAATAAAAACAATGGAAAAGAATTTAAGATCAAATTCGAATAAAAGAGATAATACATCTCCGCTCAAAAATGAAGCAAAGAGTGCGTGCTTGTCTCTTTCCCCTACTCGTTTGATGGAGTTTATGGATAAGAGATTTGAAAAACAATTTGAACCCTTAACCACAAAAATTAAAGAAAGTGAAGATAGAATTCTAACACATATGAACGAAAAAATAAATATTGTCGAAAACAGACTCTTAAATGAAATGGACAAACGTATGTGTGATATCATGAGTGAGATTCACACTGTAAACGAGCGGGTCACGTATTTAGAGACACAAGCACTGAAATCAAATTGCTTAAAACTGAAATTAATACCTTAAAATCACAAATTAATCGTCAAGAAAATTTATCAGTGTCATGTGATTTGCTTGTAAATGGTATACCATTTACAAAAAATTAAAATTTAAATGAAATTTTTGATTGTTTGTAATGTTCTTAATATATCTACTCCTGCTTACAAATCTATTTTCCGCCTTCAGAACAGAAATAATAAAGAAGTATACTCTCCTGATGCTGTTATTCTTGTTACACTTTCTTCGCCCTATGACAAGAATTTCATATTAAAGTCATTAGCCTATTTTAGGAAAACCCATCGAAGCCAATTGTACCTTCAACACATTGGGTTTACCTCGCAGGAACATTATAAAAAAAAAAGTATACTTAAATGAAAATTTAACTTCAACTAATTTTAAAATTTTACATGCAGCGATTGATTTAGGTAAAAGTTCGCGTTTAGCATCAGCTTTTTCTCTACGTGGACTAGTTTATATCAAAATAAATTCATCTGATGAACCGAGAATTAAGCGAACTTAATAAACTTTTTCCATCTACTAATGAAAATATACAAAACGAATTTCGAAATTGAAGAAACCATGAGGTCATATGCTTATCCTTTTATCCTTTTTTTACACTGCAACCAAATATTATGTTTATGTGCCACATATCCTTATTTTAAACATTATCTATAAATTTTATCATAAAAAAAATCAAATTAAAAATTTTATCATTAAATTTTCTATCTTATATCTTATTTCTCTAATTTCACTCATAATCTCATCAACTTTAAATATAAATGTTGTCTATTTTTTTTATTGTAATAGCGTTGTCTGCTCTGTTTTAAATATTGATTATGTCATCAACTAATAGCTCGGGGTTGGGTTCTACGGTCAGTACGAGAAATCTGATTAAAATTCTTACTAAGCAACGCAATGGTCTTAATATATGCCATATTAATGCCCAAAGTTTACTTCCCAAAATTGATGAATTTCGTTACTTGTTTGATAAATCTAAGGTGGATATTATTTGTGTATCGGAATCATGGTTCGATAGGGATTTACCAGATAGTTTTGTTACGGCCAATGGGTACAAAGTACTTAGAAATGATAGAAAGGGTTATGCTGGGGGGGTTGCGATCTACATCAAAAACCATATACATTATAAGGAAGTAAAAAGATCGGAAGATAACGCAGCAATTGAATATTTATTTGTTGAAATTATTGGTGGTGATAAAAAAAATGTTGCTAGGTTGCATATTCGACCAGATCGTGAATCACATTATAACCTTTTTTTGCGTGATTTGGAAATTCTGGCTATTCAATACAATGATGTGATTATTGCAAGTGACTTTAACTGTAATATTCTAATGGATTCGAACTTACAGAGTCAATTGATATCTATCGGCTTACATATAGCAAATACTGAGCACCCTACTCACTTCACGAATACTAGTAGTACACTAATAGATGTTTTTATATTGGGTAATGTTTCAAATTTATTACTGTACGATCAACTAAAGGTGCTATTACACGAAATGTTTTTTACATATGTACTGTCACTTTTTTTTATCCATATGAAATTCCTCATGTCTGTCAAAATTGTCTTTTACATACGATTCATAATTTTTGCTATCACACGTGCATATGAATTTCCGTATGACTTAACCTCTAAATGTAAACAACAGCTGATTTAATTTGTGAATTTACAAAAATGAATTTTTTAAAAAAAAAATATATATTTTTAAATTGTTAATTAATACTAAACAATTTATTTTTCTTTCAATATTAATCTTTAAAATTTACTCTGTTTTTCTTTCGCCACAAGCAGTGTTGTATTTTCACATGTTTGTCATGCAAAAATAGAACCTGTTCTAATTGAAAAATGTACGTGACTTTCCTCATGTATTGTACCTAAACAATGTTTCATATGTATCACACGATGTGTACTACTTTTGTTGTGGGAAAATTTGACAGTATATATGTAAAAAACACATCATGTAATAGCACCTTTACTGCGCCATGTTTTTCAAAACACGACTTAATTTTTATGTCATATGATTTCAAATTAATGACAACAGAAAGTGTGCTATGCCAGTTGGACAACAGATTGTGTAACATAAGCAATAGAGTAGCCAACTCAAGTCAGACACAACTCTGATAAAGTTACAATACCAGACTGTTACAACGCAGTGAATTACAACGCTGATAACAAGAAGTTGGCTGCGGTCGCGTACAAAAATTGATGACCAGCTAATTGACAACATTTCCGGTTCTTTTTGATCAAGCAGCCGAACAACCAGGTCAATAGCGGAAGGCATTCAACTTTAAACAATCAGAAGCAATCATTCACATCCATTTACACAGAGGCAGCATACCACCAAAATAGAAACACCGTGTCGCCAATTGACTACGAACCATCTTGGGTGAGCCCAGAGGTAGCACCAATGTAGCAAAATCTAACGATACCATAGTAGATTTAGAAAAACAGCTACCATCGGTGGAAAGATTGGTGAAACTAAACAAAAAGCAAAAATATAAGAGAAAAAAACCACGGCCTCAACAAAGTTGTTAGAAGCCTTCGCCTCCCTTGAGACCGCAACAGCTGCAGGGACTGTTACCTTAACATTGCCTTCAGAGTCGGATATGGGTTATGTCTAGGATTAATGTTCATGGGAATGAACAATAGTCACCATCCGAAACACACCACCAACTCATACCAAATCTGTCAAAAGCAACACCATTATTACACCGACACCAAGGCATCAGCATTCTCATCATAGACTCACCAGCTCGTTTCATAGTCAACATCCACTTCATCAGCACCATCCGCAGTTACAGCGACATCAGCCAGAACACCAACGCCAACAAAATCGTACTCACCATAGCCCAGCAATTTCGGCCGATGTTGAGGTTATACCCGACAGTAGACACCCCGACCACCACATAAACATCATCCTCAAACCATCATCATCAACATCTATAGCCCAACTCTACTCTACAACGTTAATGCCAGCATCATCTCAATCTGAATAAAATAAGCATCAATATCATCATTGTCATCCATTTCACGATCAACAAAATAGACCTCTAGACCATCAGCGTCCACATCACTTTGTCTCAAACAGCATCAACTACAATACCACCAGCCATAGTATACCCTAACAAGATAAGTACCATTAAAAATTATTGAAAATCATATATTCAGTGAAACCGCCAAGAAAAGAAAGCTTTTTAATTTATATATAAATCTTTGACATAAAGCTTATTTGGAGTTAAACTATCTTGTAAAAGCTTTATAGACAATTTTAAACAAAAAAAAAAAAACTTTTCTGTCGCGTAAATATGGGTTTTCGCTATTGAGAGATTTATATCCTAGCTTTTATTGTAACGCCTTGTTTATGTTGAAGATCAGATTTTAGATATAAAGTTTATTTCAAGAACTCTGAAAATTTAAATAAAGTTTGGAATAATCTTGTTCCATTAACTTTTATTTATTATTATTAAATCAATTAGAATAAAAATATTTCAGTTAAACTTTCTTGTCAAAGCTTTACCAAAAGTATTCCTTATAAAGTTTTTTTAATTCGAAAAGGTTTAAAGGGTTTATAGTGCTTTTGTTATTAAACTTAATTCAACGAGACTTAAAAGTATCCAAAGTTTACATCATTTCGAAATTAAATTTTGTTTTTGTTCTTTAAACACTCGAGAGAAAAGGATAATAGCTTTAACTTTTATCGACTATTTTTAATCTCTGAAGAAGAGTTCAATAAAATCTTTTAAAACTTAAAGCTAATAATAATGATAAAAAAAAACGGTTTTCCATCTTCCTAAATAAAAGTACGGACCAAAAAGCTGTACAAAAATTAAGACAGTTTTTTTTAGATCACTAATCTTCTTTAAGTAGGTAAAGTAAATAGGCTCATTATTTCAGTTTTACTTTTGGATGATAAAAAAAAAACATTCTAGAAATATAAGGAGAATTTGTCTATATATAAATTTAAACTAAGAGAAAAAAAAATACACTAAATAATTTTCTTAAGGTTATTAAAACTTTTAATTGTAACTCTGCGAATGAAGTCGAGTAATTCAGCAAATTAAATTTTTACGATTTTGAAAATAATAACTATATGTCTTTTAATAATTTACCTTGGGTAAATTATAACAATATATTAAATAAATTGTCATTTTCATGCTTTAACTTCTGAGGAAAGATATCGTTAAGTTTGTACCTTAAGTTACCACTAGGTGGTGCAAAACACAACATAGAATTAAAGTATATGGGTTCGAACTCTAGGCTAGTTTCTAAGATTACAATGTAAATCGTAGAAGTAATTTTATAAAAAAGTTTGTGATTTTTTTTAAATATAACACTTATGAAATTGAAAATTAATGCGTTTCAACAAGAATTTTAGCGAAGATATGGCAGAATAGAGAATAAAAGTGTCCTGGTAGGTATCGTTCGGTGAAACGCGATGTTGGGGTAACTAATTAAAAACACAACCGGTTACCATGGTTCAGGGGAGGGACAAATGGACGTTAACATCCATGTCTATAACGAGAGAGACAAGGGACTTCGATAACACTGGCACAAATTTTTTTGTCATGCCCTAACCATTAGCATTAGCCGTGCCCAAATTGCAAAGTTGCCAGTGTGGGTGAGACCGGTATGGATAGTGGGTAGCATTTATTCGTTATGTGTGACGATGCGATTTTGTTGTGGGTTTCAGGTTCTTTTTGGACTCAAAACAAACAACTATGTCAATATTAACATAATGCGAAAACCAAGGTAGAAACATGACAAAAGTCCCATTAGTTTTCGTGATTTTCGGAACATTAACTATAGTTTATTGGAAGAACAATTTAATTCTTCTATCAAAAGCCAAATTAATGATCGTGATGTGCTTTACACACGATGGAAAAGATTTAGAACCTCTGAACTACATGAAGAATACCGTATAGCTCGTCTGAATGTTAATAAGAGCATAAGAGAAGCAAAATCAAACTATTACGCTACCGGATTTCGAACGGCTATTGACTCTAACAAGAAATGGCAAACGATTAAGGAAATTGGAATCGGAAATAAAAAAACCTACTATTTGTAATGTTGATGCAAATGAATTAAATGCATCATTTATCAATATATCCTCAACTGTGCTATTGGATCAAAATCCAACAATTAATCAAATAAATGAATCCAGGCAACTTCCACCATTGCATCAATTTGAATTTTCATGTGTCTTGCCTATTGATGTATTATTAAGTTGCTTATCCGTGAAGTCCAATGCAGTCGGGTTTGACCAGATACACCCAAAATTCGTAAAACTTCTTCTACCTAAGGTATTAGTTTACATCACCCACATTTTTAACACCATTATTACCACAAGTCACTTTCCAAATTGTTGGAAACATGCAAGGATCATTCCTGTCAAGAAAACTGGAACTGAATTTCGCCCTATTTCAATATTACCATACTTATCTAAAGTATTTGAACGACTGGTATATGAGCAAATGAGTAAATATTTAACTAATCACCATCTCCTAGCTAAAAATCAATCAGGCTTTAGGCCAAAACATAGCTGTGTCACAGCGCTCATTAATGTATCTGAAGACATCAGACAAAATCTTGATTGTTATTAATCCTTGTTATGATATCGATAATTTTTTCATAACCTGTTTCTTCATGAAGAATATTTGTAGGATACCTCCAGGGCTTTTTATATATCATTTCAAGACATTTGTTATGTATAGTTTGTAGGGGTTTTAGATGACAGTTGGCAGCGTCACTTCAAATAGTACACGCGTATGTTAATATTGGCCTTATAAGAGTAGATTTTTGTTTTTGTGGTTTAGAAATGACCTTTTATATATATTAATTGTATCTCTTATTCATTTTCGTACAACAGTGCGCAATTGTTATTAATGGGGCTGCGATTTCCAGACAAATGCATGTTTTTTTGTCGATAACCTAAGAACGATGTCGGCCACTTATCTTTCCAAATCAATAAATTTGCGTTAAAATGGCATTGATTTGTTTTTGCACATTTTTGCATATTTTGGTAAAAATGCATATTTTTGCATATTTTGGATTTAAATGCATATTTTTTGCACACCTTAAATTTATAATTGCATATATTTGCATATTTTGGCATTTTTGTATTGAAAAAAAGTATTTTTATAAATATTTAATAAAATGTGTCCCTTGATTCCTTTTCCACCGAAAGGAATGGAGAACCTGGATGGAGAACCTGGCTAGATGCTGTGGAATACTATTGAAAAAACTTTGAGCAATTAAAAATGTTATTGAAGAGCTTGTTGATGCCGATGCTTATGCAATTAAAAAAGTAAAAGAAATATTAAATTTAAATAACATCAAAAGTCAATTTTTTTTCCGACTACGGGTATATTGGCGAAACAATAACTAAATTGGAGGGATTTAGTTCACTTAATATCGAAGTCAAATTAATTGATATTGCAGAGAGTATAAAATCAACAATGTGGAAAGAAGAATAGAATTGAGAAAAAAATAAAACATATATAAAACATATTTAAAATATTTTTGATCTGGAACCAAATGTGGGATTTAAATTAAAAAATATTCTCCAAATGACTCGGAATCCTTCAAGTATGCTTCTATAATTTCAGTTAACGTTTTCCATATACAAAAATTTTTTGCTTCCGAACAAAGTTTCACTTTTGATAATATAAAAATAATATATACAAGCAAAAATTTTGAATAGTTATTTAAGTTTTTAAAAGGTATTGTATTACACAAGGGAACAATGGTTCTGTTGATTAAGAACTGAATATTGTTTTTAAGGTTATTTGCGACGCTGAATCCAAATCTGCCCTTCGTTTTTTCTATCAGCTCGACTTTTCGAGATATACCGTTATGTTCAAAATTAAGGCACTTCCGCTACATATATTGGAATAACTTGAAAACGGTTCACCATATTAAATTAAAAAAAAATCCGAAACTCGCAAACAATATTCTCTTAAAGCCGTGCTTACTTTGTTTTTAAATTTTCCAAGTAGTTTTAGAGATATCGTTCAAGTTAAAAAAAAAAAATTAAAATTTTTTAAAAAAAAACATTTTTTTTGTTCTTTAAAAATTCCTAAAAAATAAAAATGGGACAAAAATCACAGTTTTGGTCTACAAACAGTTAGTTAAATATATTTCGAATAAAATGAGCTTTATTTCATTGCAATCGGTGCACAACTTTTGATTTTGTTCACGATTTACTGAATTGATATAAATCGCGATTTCCATACAAAAATAACATTTTCTAATGTGTAAGTGTTTGTATGTAATAAGTTAGTTTTTTATGATTCTAAGAATTAAAAAAATTAAGTAATAAAAAAAGATTATTTCATTTTTATGGTTGCGGTAGCAAACTCATAACGCCTATAAATTTTATTGTCCCTTTATGACACCTAGTCAGTTCACAGTCAATTAAAGAGAAAAAAGAAAAGTCCACTTGTTTTTATTGATGTGTGGTTTACCGTTGGTAACGGATGATTTTTTAAAGGAATTCCCCTGAACACATGTGTTCATTCATAAGTGGCTGTCAATAAAATTGTGGATATAATTTTTTTTGGTACTTCAGTAAAAAACTACTAAGTATTTATATGGGTTCATTCAACCAATTTTTCTCATTCAACAAGTGTTTACGAAAGCGAAAAGTATAACGACAAAAAATATAAATCATTTTACATTGAACATTTAATCACTCAACACAAAAAAGTTCAATTTTGTTCCCGTGTGTTATTTATTGAAAATTGTGTTACTTTGATATATACTTCAAAATTGTGCAATGGCTACGTCAAGAAACACCTGTAAAATCAATCCCAACTATTTTTGTAACATATGTGGCGAATACACGTTTATAAAAAATAGAAAAAGTGTGTCAGATTTTATTAAAAAAATTTATTTTGACTACTTCGGATTTACCATGGAAACCCGTGACAAGTACTGGATTCCTAATACCGTATGTAAAAACTGTGTAGAGTATTTAAGGTTATGGGCAAACAAGCAACGGACCCAATTCAAGTATAAAACACCAATGATCTGGCGGGAACCTTCGAATCATTATGATGATTGTTATTTTTGCGCTGTCAACATAACAGGCATTAATAAAACAAACCGGTCTAAATGGCTTTATCCTAACGTGTTGTCTATTACCCAACCAGTCCTGTACTCTAGTGAGGATTCAGAACCACAACCATCTACATCTACACACAATTTCCACGACTTACGACAAAATGTTCCTTCACCAATTTCTGAATTTGGATCAGATGACTTGCATTTAGATATTTCTTCTGAACGCGAGCAATTTAATCAGGAGGAGCTTAGTGATTTAGTGAGAGACCTTGGACTTTCTAAAAAAGCATCTGAAATTCTTGCTTCTCGATTAAAGCAAAAAAATCTGTTAACCCAAGGAACAACAATTTCATACTACCGTAACAGAGAAAAAAACTTACTTTCATTCTTTTCCGAAGACGATGAATTTGTTTATTGTTCAGATGTTCCTGGTTTAGTAACAGCGATGGGATTAGAGGAGTATGATCCAAATGACTGGCGACTATTTATAGATTCTTCTAAACGCAGCCTAAAATGTGTACTTCTGCATAACGGTAATAAATTGGGTTCGTTGCCCATTGCACATTCAACTAAAGCTAAAGAAGAATATTCTACAATTGCCTCAGTTATAAATAAAATAAAGTACAACGAACACCGCTGGCTAATTTGTGTGGATCTAAAAATGGTGAATTTTCTTCTAGGCCAACAAGGTGGCTACACAAAATATCCGTGTTTCATTTGTTTATGGGATAGCAGAGCCAGATCTGAACACTGGAGTAAGAAAGACTGGCCTTCGAGGGAAGCTATGGTTCCAGGAAACCACAATATAGTTAATCAACCACTTGTGCCCAGGGATCGCATAATACTGCCACCTCTCCATATCAAGCTAGGACTTATGAAACAATTTGTCAAAGCTCTCAACAAGGACGGTGATTGTTTTAGATATATCAGTAAAAAGTTCAACAATTTGAGTTCGGAGAAACTGAAAGCTGGCATTTTTGATGGCCCTCAAATCAAAAAATTAATCAATGATGAAAATTTTAGTAATTCCATGGCAGATATTGAAAGAAATGCTTGGAATGAATTTGTTTGGATAGTGCGCAATTTCCTGGGAAACAAAAAGGGTGAGCACTATTCGGACCACGTGGATAACATGTTGTCACATTTCAAGCAGCTTGGTTGTAATATGAGCATTAAGGTGCACTACCTACACAGTCATTTGGATTGTTTCCCTGAAAATCTTGGAGACTTCAGCGAAGAACAAGGTGAACGTTTCCATCAAGATATCCGCACTATAGAGGAGCGGTACCAGGGTCACTGGGATAAGCATATGATGGCGGACTATTGCTGGAGCATTAAAACAAATCCCTCTAAACAAGGTTATTTAAGAAAATCTTATAAAAGAAAATTTTTCGATGAGTTGTAATTACATTGTAATATTTGTGTATTAAAATTTTTTATTTTTCTTTAAAATTCTCTTTTTGTGTTAAATTAAAAAGTATAGCTGACCATAAAAATGAAATAATCTTTTTTTATTACTTAATTTTTTTAATTCTTAGAATCATAAAAAACTAACTTATTACATACAAACACTTACACATTAGAAAATGTTATTTTTGTATGGAAATCGCGATTTATATCAATTCAGTAAATCGTGAACAAAATCAAAAGTTGTGCACCGATTGCAATGAAATAAAGCTCATTTTATTCGAAATATATTTAACTAACTGTTTGTAGACCAAAACTGTGATTTTTGTCCCATTTTTATTTTTTTAGGAATTTTTAAAGAACAAAAAAAATGTTTTTTTTTTTAAATTTTAATTTTTTTTTCAAAACTTGAACGATATCTCTAAAACTACTTGGAAAATTTAAAAACAAAGTAAGCACGGCTTTAAGAGAATATTGTTTGCGAGTTTCGGATTTTTTTTTTAATTTAATATGGTGAACCGTTTTCAAGTTATTCCAATATATGTAGCGGAAGTGCCTTAATTTTGAACATAACGGTATATCTCGAAAAGTCGAGCTGATAGAAAAAAACAAAGTGCAGATTTGAAATCAGCGACCTCAAATTAGTAAAAATTTGCTATAAATTTCAAATCAACACAAAAAAAGTTCAATTTTGTTCCCTTGTGTTATTATTATTTCTTTTGTTTTAAATAAAATTTAAAAAAATATATGTATTTTTATTTTTTAAGTTTTTAGTGCATGTTTCTTATTTTTTTAGTGCATATTTTGGATTTTTTCATGCATATTTTAAGCCCATTTTCTATTTTTTTAGTGCAAGTAAATCCCAGCCCTAGTTATTAATAACAATAGCTGTCATCTCACTCTGTGCGTCTCTTATTAAAAATAAGCGTATATTTGTTTAGCGTATATTTGTTGATGTTTCGGTTTTACGAATATTCCACTTAATGTTCCATCGTATGTACTCAGCATAATAAAGCGTTGGTTTTGCATGACTTGGTTTTGCCTTGACCCGATTTTTAATATATTAAACAAATTTCTTAACACCGATTATTTTTGTATTTTTTTAAAGTAATATTAATTTACTAAAGCTCATTTTTTTCGTTCAAAAGAACGAAATGATTATTTTATTATTCTAAAGCGGAGAAAACATGCACAATATAATAGCCAAAACTACGGAAGCATATTATTAGTATTATGTAAACATTTCAATAATGGCCGAACAAAAACGTCTCTTCGGTTAAACCATTAAAACATATGTTGGCAGTTCTAATTTCTTGATTGCTCGGTAAGAAATAAAGGTACTATTTTCTAAAACTTTATTTATAATACAACACTGTTAAATATATGAATATACATTGACTATTCTTCGCAATTTTTGTGGAAATTTTAAGGAAATTTTTTGATGAAGCATTATAAATACAACAAAGTTGAAGAAACTAAGTTTATAATTCCACAAATGAATACATAAACTTTTATTACAAATTAAATAATTAATGCAGTAATTGCACAGAGTAACGGGAATTGCTATGGTGCAAAGAAACTGATTAATGAAATGGAACAATGCTGAACAATTATTAATATAAAACTTGTGCATAAAAAAGTGAATAGCCATTGACTTCAAAATAAAAATAAAATTTTCATATATGCCTTTTGCTGCGGTAAGAATTTTTACTTATATCATTATGGATTTTGTATGATCTTGCTCTGATACTATTATGAAAAGATAAAGAAAGTAAAGCGGTTAGAATTATTGTGGTTTTACTCCATTGTTCAAGGTGATTATGGAATTAAAACAAAATCAGTAAATTTTCTATAGTACTCGACATCTTGATACATGGATAACTGACAATGTATACGTTATGGTGGAGAAAAGTTGTGTGGGTCTTTCGAATTTAACTTTGGCTTTAATTGCGATCCATCCAAAAAGATTTAAAAATACTAATTGTAAATAGGATATAAATTTAAAAAAATTAAAATTTATTAAAATAACTATCTTTTTAACCAATTGCATTCTACTTGACCATATAGTTATACACCATTTTATATGAGTATGTAATTGATTACCACGCATTATACATATATCAAATTTGGAATTATCGTATACTATTTCGAAGAACTTTTTAAAATATTAAAATTGTAAACGAATAAAAAGTTAAAATTTATTTTATTGAGAGAATGAAAATTTTTTCAATTAAATATTCTTCCTTTATTTACATATTTTAACAAATTTTGATATTTACATATGAGATCTTATCTTTACATATAGATATTGCAACAAATAATACATAGGATCCAGAGATATTAAATAGTTTTTATATTATTTTTAATGATTTTTAAAGGAAAATGGGAGGAAAAAACCTTTATATGATTTAATAAATTCAAATACTATCTGAAAATATTTATATGCTTATAGAAGGTTTATTAGAAATAATAGACCATATAATTTGCAATTTGGTGATTTCTTTTTAATTTTACGTTATTTCTCTACATTCTCTTATCAGTGGGTAAGAGGAATTTTAAATTTTGGCAAAGTAATTATTGTTAATCCTTGTTATGAAATCGATAATTTTTTCATAACCTGTTTCTTCATGAAGAAGATTTATACGATACCTCCAGGGCTTTTTATTTATCATTTTAAGACATTTGTTTTGTATAATTTGTAAGCGTTTTAGGTGGCAGTTGGCAGCGTCACTCCAAATAGGACACGCGTATGTTAATATTGGCCTTATAATACTTTTGAAGAGTAGATTTTTGTTTTGGTGGTTTAGAAATGACCTTCTATTTAGTAGTGGCCATAATGCTTTAAATGATTTTATAGCTTTTTGGCACGTAGCCATAATATGTTGTTTAAATGTAAGCTTGTACAAGACAACTCCGAGATATTTGACGTCGTTAAGTACATTTATGGTATTATTTCCAATAAGAAGATGACGTCTTGGCAGTCTTTTGGGAGATTTGTTGAATGGAAAAATTATTGCTTGGGTCTTATTTGGATTAATTTTGATTTTCCATTTGTTGAAATATTTACTGCAATTTACAAGTCCTTTTTCCATTTTCTTCAGGAGTGCACTTGTAAGTTTGTTTGAAGAAATTAACGCAGTATCATCTGCGTAATAAGCAATTTTCATATATTTTGGGACTTTAAAATCGGATGTATATATCGAGTAAAGCAATGGCGACAAGACTGATCCTTGAGGTAACCCTGTGGTGATGGTTTTTGGAGATGATGTTTCATTATTAATCGCAACTTTAAAGCTTCTGTCGTGAATGAAATCTGAAATAAGTTTACATAGATATTTTGGTATATTTGCATCAATAAGTTTAAATAAGAGGCCATTATGCCAAACGGTGTCAAACGCTTTTTCAATATCTAACAATATTAGACCCGTTGAACGTTTATTGTTTTTATTGGTGATTATTTGATTTTTAATCCTGTGTATTTGGTGAGTAGTGCTATGCTCTTTTTTAAATCCAAATTGTTCTTTAGCAACAATAGAATTGGTCATTACAAATTCACTTAAGACGAGAATGTAGTATTTTTTCAAATATTTTACCTAAGTTACTTAATAGACTAATAGGTCTATAGCTATTTGGGTTATTTTTTGGCTTATTAGGTTTGGCTATAACCTTTTTTGAAATGGTTTGGGAAAAGGTTGAGTTTGGTGCAGCTGTTAAATATTATAACCAGTAATTTTAGAGCTTTGAGTGGTAGTTTCTTTAAGAGCAGGTTGGGAACATTGTCAAAACCAGGGGATTTTGAGGGTTTTATAGATGAGACAATATTCATTACCTCTTCAAGATTGCAGATTCAGAAGTAGTTTAGTTTAGTTTAGTTTATTTATTTAGTAGTATTTATAATACTTTAAAATATTTCAAATATGATTATTTTACAGATTTTTCTTTACAAAATATTATTGAATTCATTGTTTTTTACAAATTGTACCATATTTCTCCTACATATACTCATATTTCTTTCTGTTTTTAATTATCTGGTAAGTGATTGTATAATTTAAGTCCTTTAAAGAATAGAGATCGTTGCATTGCTGTTGTTGTTACCCTCGGTAGCCGGAAATTTTCAGAATTTCTAAGGTTGTACGGTTGGACTTCTCTCACATAATCAATTTGTTCTGTAAGGTATTCAGGTGCGTTTCCCATTTTCAATTTCTGAATGAATTGCAGTGTGTTAAGTTCCAGTCTTTGTTGAATATTTAACCATTTCAGTGTGTCTAGCATTAGTTGAATTGGAGCATATATATTATATTTTAATATTGACCGCATAGCTTTATTTTGTAATTTTTGTAATCTTTCGATTTGTGTTTTTGAGCAGCAAGTGTATATGATTGTGGAGCCGAATTCAAAATGTGGTTTTATCATGGTGTTATAAATATGTATTGCCGTTATTTGAGATATTTTATTTCTAACCCGTTTAAAAAATCCAATTTTTTTGCCAATTTTTTTACATATATAATCAATGTGTTCTTTTAGGTTTAAGTCTTTATCGATTATAAAACTGAGGTATTTAATTTTATTTACTTTTTCTATTTCTTCATTATTAATTGTAATTATTGAGTCACTGTTTATATTTATTTCAAGTAGTTTAGTTTTGTTTTCATTAAGTTTTAATCTATTCATTTTAAGCCAATTATTTATGGTATTTAAGTCGTGCATTAGATTTGTTCTACATTGTTCATCTGTGTTACCCTCCGCGTAGATTAATGTGTCATCGGCATAAAGAATTATTTCGCATTTCTTTAGTATATTTGGCATATCATTTATGTATATTATAAATAATAGTGCGCCTAGAATAGAACCTTGAGGTACTCCGAATTCATTGTTTACTTCGTTTGATTTTGTACCATTAACTTTTGTTGTTTGCTTTCTATTTGTAAGATATGATTTAAACCAATTTAATTCAATTTCTCTGATGCCGTACATATATAGTTTTTGAATAAGTATATCTCTATCAATGGTCTCAAATGCTCTTTTGAAATCCAAAAATATTGCCATTATTTTTTTCTTTCTATTTATATATTTCCATCTATTTATTAAATAATTAACTGTTGTTTCGCATGAGAATTTTTTTCTAAATCCCGATTGATATTTTGAAAATAAATTATGTTGTTCCTTATATGTTTCCAGTTGTTCCTTAACAATTTTTTCAATAATTTTTTCACAAGTTTTCAGAGTGTTTATTGGACGAAATTCATCACATTTATTTGTTTTTGCGATTTTTTCTATTGGTGTTACCATTGAGTATTTCCAACTATCCGGGAAAACTCCTGTTTCAAGTGATTTATTTATTATATCACGCATTGATTTTCCTATAATATTCCAGTTATCCATAATGAGCTTAATTGTAACATTGTTGAAATCTGGTTTACTTTTCATATTCTTACAAATATTTTGAATTTCTTGGATTGTTATTGCACGGAATCTAAATCTATTTATTATCACAGGTATATTGTTTATATATTGCACATTTTCTATTGTATTATTAATTGACTTAATACTATTAACAAAATAATTATTAAATTGGGTGGCTATTTGGTAGTTATCCTTATATTCTATATCACTAAATATCACATTTTTTATCACAGCTTTATTTTTCTTTAGGACTAAGTCTTTGATTTCTCTCCACATTTGTTTTTGGTCTTTGGCATTATTTATTTTTTTATTAATGTAATTGTTCTTCTCTGTATCAATTTTGGTTTTATAAGTATTTCTAGCTATTTTATAACTACTCCACGCTATATCTGTATTTTCTGTCTTAGCTATTTGATATTTAAGAACTTTATCCTTCTTTAACATTTTTAGTTCTCTGTTAAACCATTTGTTAACTTTACTTTTTGTATTTATTACTTTTTTAATTGTATATTTCTTTATAGTATTTTCAATGGCTGAATCAAAATTATTAACTTTATTATTTAAATCATCGTTATCATTGCTTCTCAATATTGCTCTAATTTCTTGATTAAAACGTGTTTTATTATATTTAAATATTTCAATTTCCTTTTTGCTCATTTCGTCTTGATTTTCTGTAACTATCTTGATTTTTATGTCTATGGCTTCGTGATCTGCTATTTTATTAGAAATGTTATTTACTACTGTTACATTTTCACTGTTTGTGATGATGTAGTCTATAATTGTTTTTGTACTTTCTGTTATTCTTGTATAATCATTTACTAATTGTTTAAGCCCATTATCGTTAAAAACGCATTCAAATCTTTTTTTATATGTATCTTCTTTACACCAGTCTATGTTGAAATCACCTGCTATTATTATATCACATTGTGCTTCATATATTTCTTCCATTAATTTTTCAAATACTTGACAAAACTCTAATTCACTGCTGCTTGGTGATCTATAGACCGCTATTATTACAAATTGTTTGTTCTTGATTGTCGCCATGTATGTACCTATCCAATAATTATAATCAGAATACTTTTTCCCAATTGGTATAACATTACATTGCTTTTTAAAATAAATAATAACTCCACCGGTCCTGTTTGAATTTGATACTGTAATATACTGATCATAATCTCTGAGTTGTATTTCTTTTTCTTCTATATCTCCAGTTAAATGTGTTTCTGTAAGAACTATAAAATCTGGATTTTGTTCATCGGCAATAATTTCTAGTTGATTGTAATTGTTAACTAGTCCACATATATTTATATAAATGCCGTATATTTGCTGTGGTTGTTAAATTATCAACCCCAACCTCTTCTTTTTCATATTAAGTTTGTTTTTATAAACTGGACATTCTTTGTTTGATGTGATGTGATTTTGATCAAGTCCCATATTTAATTTCTTATTAGCTCTAATACAATTAATACATTTATTTATTATTTCTTTTTCGCATTCCTTTGATCTATGAGTTCCATGGCACTTATAACATGTTTCTTCATTTTTACATTCACTCGCTTTATGATTGTATCCTTGGCATTTATAGCACATCAAAATATCAGTCCCATCAAATATTCTACATTTTTCCGACCCAATGTTTAATTTTTGTGCTGCCTTAATCTTTGTGTATGTTTCCTTGTCTACTATTATTTTACTATTAAAAATTACTTTATAGAACTGGGATTTTCCTTCTTAAAATTATTTACTGCTGTATTTATTAGTGTATCTGCCGAGTGGTTGTAGTTCGAAGTGAGGTTATTTGCTTGGACAAATGTATATGCCAGGACTTCAGCCTTGTCCTTATCAGATGTTATTTTTGTATTTCCAACTTTAAAGTGAGAGATTTGATTTTTTCCTTTTCCACGCAGGTTACTGCTTATTTTCCAAAATGATTTATCACCTGTTTTTAAATTGGATAATAATTGACACTATTGCTTATTGCGCTCCGAATTAATTATTTTATCAATGTTGTTAGTTAGTTAGTTAGCTCGGCTATATTTGAAGATCGTTGGCTTTTTCTTTTAATGCGTCTTCGTAGTTTAATATATTTCACAGTACTTTCTGGTAATGTGTAATTATTTTGTTGAGTTATTTTAGGTGTAGACACATCTCTTGCTTCTACATTTATAAATTTTTGGATTTCCTGACCAATTACTACCTTGGTATTGTATATATCCGAATACAACGTGATTTTACTCTTTAAAAAATTCATATATAAGTTCCAGTTGGTTGCACTATAATCATAATAATTGAGGTCAACCTGCAAGGCCATTGATCTTTTAAGTGTACATATAATGGGGCGATGGTCTGATGGTGTTTCGTAATCAATTGTTTTTACGTCTATATTTAAAGCGGAATTGCTTAAAATAATATCGACTGTGGATGCTTCGCGGTTGTGTTGCTGGGGGAATAGGGTTGGACTATTAGGATAGTGAATGAAAAAATTGCTTGATTGCTGTAGGTTGTTGAGCGCGATTCCTGCAGTAGGTCGCCAAAAACTATATATTCTTTGGTGGAAGGTGTTAGGTTCAAGATATCAGCGCAGTTATGGGTATATCTTGGTGAATATAACTTAGATACAACGATATGTCTATTATTTATAATAACTTCAATTGAGATGTTTTCGATTGATGAGGTGTTTGATATAAAGAGGTTTTTATGTTTTTATGTGCGACAGATTTATGAATTAACAGAGCTACTCCTCCTCCTCTTGCATCTGTCCCGTCACTTCTATATAAATAATAATTTCTAAAGTAGGGTCTATGATTTTCTGAAAAAAATGTTTCCTTCAAAGACGCTATTTGAATATATTTTCTTTCAATTAGTATCTCAAATTGTTTTAATTTAAATAAATAAATAATTTTTAAAGTAGGGTCTATGATTTTCTGAAAAAAATGTTTCCTTCAAAGACGCTATTTGAATATCTTTTCTTTCAATTAGTATCTCAAATTGTTTTAATTTAGAAAAGTTTGAACTGCCATTAGCATTCAAGTGAAGCATTTTGAATTCGTTTAAATTAGTATAATCCATAGGCGTATTTCACCATTGACATTACAACTTTGATTTGTTGTACTTTTGAAGTGCACCTTTGCAAATCATCCATAGCTGTAGTGAAAATATCAAAAAGCTCATCGATGCTAAATAAATCGTTGCTTGTTCTCAGCTGGTTAGCATATGTGGCTTTGCTGTTATTTATTGTGTTATTATTGATGTTATTATTACAATTTGTGTTGTTGTTTCTTAAATTAGGGAAATCTCCTACCTTTAAATGAAATGAGTTATATTGTTGTTGTCTGCTGTTGTTCAGACTTTTAGAAGTTACTCTTGTTCTAGTTTCCAAATGGAGAGAACGTAACGGACAGTTGATGTCGTTTGCAGAGTGATCAGTTCTCTCTTTTCCATGTTTTTGCAATTAAAGCATGTAAAAACAGCTTGTCTTTTTTTCATTTGTATTAAACGGACACACATTTGTATAATGTTGTTCTGCAAATATCATACACGCAGCACTTCGATGACAATGTTCACCGCCATGGCCATACATTAAGCAGTTCCAGCATTGAGTTGGTTTCTTCCTGGATCTCGATTTGTAATTTTTCCAAGAAATTATAATATTGGAAATTGTTCGTACATTTTTTAAGGCAGTTGGATTACAATTTTTACGAACAAATTGTACTTTGTAAACTGCATTATTGTTCGAACTGAATTTGGTGACTATTTCAGTTACGGAAGAAAGGGATAGGTTGTAGTTTTTTAGTTCTTTGGAGATGTCCTCAGAGTTTATGCGGGGTAAACCGTGTAAGAAGGTGGAGCCATAAGAATGAAACTCTGTCTTACTCTCTTTAAGTATTTGCGTGTAGCATTCGTACATTTCTTTACTTGAAGCAAAAATTTTGGTACCAATTGAAGTTCGTTTGAAAATACAATCCTTACCAAGTAGTTTTTGTAATTCTGTAAATGAAGCGTTAGCTTCTACAACAATAGGTGGTGGTTTGTGTTCCTTAACATAGTTAATATTTGATACAGGAGTTACGTCCATATCATTGAGGCCAGCAAGCAGGCTGAATCTGTTGCTTGAAGTTGACGCGATGTTCGGGTTAACAAAACCCGGAGGAAGTTTTGTCATCTTCTTGTTCGCAAGGAGCTTTCTTTTTGATGAAGATTTGGCCCTTCGGGCCATCGCTAAATTTTTATTCCTGTTTTAAGCTGGATTGTCTACCACGTGAGTTCAAATGAGATCAAGAATAGGCAATTGCAAAAACAACAAGTAGGAGTGTTAAATTCGGCTGTGCCGAATTTTTGATACCCTCCACGCGATATTAGGTACGGCTACCACTTTGAAACTGTTGCCGATACTGAATCATTAAATCCGAATACCAATTAAATTTAAAATTAATTGGTTTTCTTGTTGGCCAATTTCTATTATAAAAAAACAATGATGCTTAAAAAGAATTAATTTCTATTTGAAAAATTTCATTATTTTTTTTTACTAGAGTAGAAAACCCCTAAGTACTTCACAGAACGCCAATAAAATTCATTATTTAACACAGCCGTCATCATAATAATACCCAAAGTTTGATTCCTTGTTTTGAGACCTTAGAAGTCATACCATAATTAAAAAAAAAAGTCGAATGATTCTTGGCTACAAATTATTAATATTAAAAAATTAAATTTTAAAATAATTTTATTTAATACAAAAAAACAAAAATATTAAAAACAGGTAAGAAACTAAAGAAAGAAACTATAATTTTTTATTTTTAGTTTTTAATTTCTAATTTTTAATTTTTAATTTTTAATTTTTATTTTTAATTTTTAATTTTTAATTTTTAATTTTTAATTTTTAATTCTTAATTTTTAATTTTTAATTCTTAATTCTTAATTTTTAATTTTTAATTTTTAATTTTTAATTTTCATTTTTAATTTTCCATTGTCCATTTTTCACTTTTAATTTTCCATTTTTCAATTTTCCATTTTTCATTTTCCATTTTCCATATTTCTTTTTTAGTTTTTAATTTTTAATATTTAATTTTTATTTTTAATTTCTATTAATTTTTAATTGCTTAGGCCATTGTGACACGTGCAGTATTAATATACACACAACTATAATGACTTCAGCAATACGAAGAATTACAACATATACAACATACAAATCTTAAGAAAAACAACAAACACACTGAAAACTTTTATTTTTTCAAGAGTTTTTTCAAAGTTTCATTCATAACTCGTGACCCCTTTGACCGATTTTGACGATTTTAAATAGCAACTCCTTTGGGATGTTAATAAACGATTTTATACAAAAACGAACGGTCTAGCTTAAATATTGACGGCGTGGTCGCGATTTCCACAGATAGACGAACAGACGGTCATCGCTAAATCAACTTCCCTTGTTATAATGATCAAGAAAATATATCGTTTTGGGGTCTCCAGAATTTATTTCGATGCGTTACAAACGGAATGTCAAACCTATATACATATACCCTACTGAGGTGTGGAGGGTATAAAAATATACACTTGTTATACCCTTAAAAATCGGTCGAAAGGTTCACGAGTTATGAATGAAACTTTGAAAAACTCTTGAAAAATTAAAATTTTTCAGTGTGTTTGTTGTTTTTCTTAAGATATATTGTATATGTTGTAATTCTTCGTATTGTTGAAGTCATTACAGTTGTGTGTATATTAAAGGTGCTATTACATGATGTGTTTTTACATATGTACTGTCAAATTTTCCCACAACAAAAGTTGTACACATCGTGTGATACATATGAAACATTGTTTATGTACATTACATGAGGAAAGTCCCATGTACATTTTTCAATTAGAACAGGTTCTATTTTTGCTTGACAAACATATGAAAATACAACACTGCTTGTGGCGAAAGAAAAACAGAGCAAATTATAAAGATTAATATTGAAAGAAAAATAAATTGTTTAATATTAATTTTTTTTTTCAATTATATATTCTTCCTTTATTTACATATTTTAACAAATTTGATATTTACATATGAGATCTTATCTTTACATATAGATATTGCAACAAATAATACATAGGATCTAAAGATATTAAATATTTTAATATCTATTTTATTTTTTAATGATTTTTAAAGGAAAATGGGAGGAAAAAACCTTTATACGATTTAATATATTCAAATACTATCTGAAAATGTTTATATGCTTATAGGAGGTTTATTAGTAATAATAGACCTCTATAAGCATATAATTTTCAATTTGGTGATTTCTTTTTTAATTTTACGTTATTTCTATACATTCTCTTAGCATTGGGTAAGAGGAATTTTCAATTTTGGCAAAGTAATTGTTATTAATCCTTGATATGAAATCGATAATTTTTTCATAACTGGTTTCTTCATGAAAAGATTTGTAGGATACCTCCAGTGCTTTTTATATATCATTTTAAGACATTTGTTTTGTATAATTTGTAAGCGTTTTAGGTGGCAGTTGGCAGCGTCACTCCAAATAGGACACGCGTATGTTAATATCGGCCTTATAACACTTTTGAAGAGTAGATTTTTGTTTTGGTGGTTTAGAAATGACCTTCTATTTAGTAGTGGCCATAATACTTTAAATGATTTTATAGCTTTTTGGCACGTAGCCATAATATGTTGTTTAAATGTAAGCTTTTTGTCCAAAACAACTCCGAGATATTTGACATCGTTAAGTACATTTATGGTATTATTTCCAATAAGAAGATGACGTCTTGGCAGTCTTTTGGGAGATTTGTTGAATGGAAAAATTATTGCTTGGGTCTTGTTTGGATTAATTTTGATTTTCCATTTGTGGAAATATTTACTGCAATTTACAAGTCCCTTTTCCATTTTCTTCAGGAGTGCACTTGTAAGTTTGTTTGAAGAAATTAACGCAGTGTTTTCTGCGTAATAGGCAATTTTCATATATTTTGGGACTTTAAAATCTAATGTATATATCGAGTAAAGCAATGGCGACAAGACTGATCCTTGAGGTAACCCTGAGGTAATGGTTTTTGGAGTTGATGTTTCATTATTAATTGCAACTTTAAAGCTTCTGTCGTGAATGAAATCTGAAATAAGTTTACATAGATATTTTGGTATATTTGCATCAAGAAGTTTAAATACTAGGCCATTATGCCAAACGGTGTCAAACGCTTTTTCAATATCTAACAATATTACACCCGTTGAACGTTTATTGTTTTTATTGGTGATTATTTGATTTTTAATTCTGTTTATTTGGTGAGTAGTGCTATGTCGTTTTTTAAATCCAAATTGTTCTTTAGCAACAATAGAATTGGTCGTTACAAATTCACTAAGACGAGAATGTAGAATTTTTTCAAATATTTTACCAAAGTTACTTAATAGACTGATAGGTCTGTAGCTGTTTGGGTTAGTTTTTGGCTTGCTAGGTTTGTTAATAGCTATAACCTTAGCATTTTTGAAATGGTTTGGGAAATAGTTGAGTTTGATGCAGCTGTTAAATATTATAACCAGTAATTTTAGAGCTTTGAGTGGTAGTTTCTTTAAGAGCAGGTTGGGAACATTGTCAAAACCAGGGGATTTTGAGGGTTTTATTGATGAGACAATATTTATTACTTCTTCAAGAGATGTATAAAATGCAGATTCAGAACTGGGATTTTCCTTCTTAAAATTATTTACTGTTGTATTTATTAGTGTATCTGCCGAGTGGTTATAGTTCGAAGTGAGGTTATTTGCTTGGACAAATGTATTTGCCAGGACTTCAGCCTTGTCCTTATCAGATGTTATTTTTGTATTTCCAACTTTGAAGTGAGAGATTTGATTTTTTCCTTTTCCTGCAAGTTCCTGCTTATTTTCCAAAACGATTTATCACCTGGTTTTAAATTGGATAATAATTGAGACCATTTCTTATTGCGCTACGAATTAATACTTTTATCAATCATGTTACTTAGAAACTTAGTACATTGATTATAAAAAGTTTGCTCGGCTATATTTGAAGATCGTTGGCTTTTTCTTTTAAATCTTCTTAGTTTTATATATTTCACAGTACTTTCTGGTAATGTGTAATTATTTTGTTGAGTTATTTTAGGTGTAGACACATCCCTTGCTTCGAAAACTACATTTATAAATTTTTGGATTTCCTGATCAATTACTGCCTTGGTATTGTATATATCGGAATATAACGTGATTTTATTGTCTAAAAAATTCATATAAATGTTCCAGTTGGTTGCACTATAATCATAATAATTGAGGTCAACCTGCAAGGCCATTGACCTTTTAAGTGTACATATAATGGGGCGATGGTCTGATGGTATTTCGTAATCCATTGTTTTTACGTCTATATCTAAAGCGGAATTGCTTAAAATAATATCGACTGTGGATGCTTCGCGATTGTGTTGATGGGGGAATAGGGTTGGACTATTAGGGTAGTGAATGAAAAAATTGCTTGATTGCTGTAGGTTGTTGAGTGCAATTCCTGCAGTATTATTTGAACGGCAATTCCAAGAACAATGTTTGGCATTTAGGTCACCAAAAACTATATATTCTTTGGTGGAAGGTGTTAGGTTCAAGATATCAGCACAGAAGTTATGAGTATATCTTGGTGAATATAACGAAGATACAACAATAGGTCTATTATTTATAATAACTTCAATTGAGATGTTTTCGATTGATGAGGTGTTTGAAATAAAGAGGTTTTTATGAGCGACAGATTTATGAATTAACAGAGCTACTCCTCCTCCTCTTGCATCTGTTCTGTCACTTCTATATAAATAATAATTTTTAAAATAGGGTCTATGATTTTCTGAAAAAAAAAGTTTCATTCAAAGACGCTATTTTAATATTTTCTCGTTCAATTAGTATCTCAAATTGTTTTAATTTAGAAAAGTTTGAAATGCCATTAGCATTCAAGTGAAGCATTTTGAATTCGTTTAAATTATTAGTATAATCCATGGGCGTATTTTACCATTGACATTACAACTTTGATTTGTTGTACTTTTGAGGTGCACCTATGCAAATCATCCATAGCTGTAGTGAAAATATCTAAAAGCTCATCAATGCTAAATAAATCGTTGTTTGTTTTCAGCTGGTTAGCATATGTAGCTTTGCTGTTATTAATAATTTGTGTTGTTGTTACTTAAATTTGGGAAATCAACCTTTGATTGAAATAAAATATTTTGTTGTTGCCTGCTGTTGTTATGACTTTTGGAAGTTACTCTTGTTCTAGTTTCCAAATAGAGAGAACGTAACGGACAGTTGATGTCGTTTGCAGAGTGATCAGTTCTCTCTTTTCCATGTTTTTTTTGCAATTAAAGCATGTAAAAACAGCTGGTCTTTTTTTCATTTGTATTAAACGGATACACATTTGTATGATGTTGTTCTGCACATATTATACACGCAGCACTTCGATGACAATGTTCACCGCCATGGCCATACATTAAACAGTTCCAGCATTGAGTTGGTTTCTTCCTGGATCTCGATTTGTATTTTTTCCAAGAAATTATAATATTGGAAATTGTTCGTACATTTTTTAAGGCAGTTGGGTTAAAATTTTTACGAACAAATTGAACTTTGTAAACAGCATTGTTGTTCGAACTGGATTTGGTGACTATTTCAGCCACCGAAGAAGGGGATAGGTTGTAGTTTTTTAACTCTTCGGTGATGTCCTCAGAGTTTATGCGGGGTAAACCGTGTAGAAAGGTTGTGTATAACCTATTATCTTTGGAGCCATATGAATGAAACTCCATTTTACTCTCTTTAAGAATTTGCTTATAGCATTCGTACAATTCTTTAGTTGGAGCAAATATTTTGGTACCAATTGAAGTACGTTTGAAAATACAATCTTTACCAAGTAGTTTTCGTATTTCTGCAAATGAGGCGTTGGCTTCTACAACTATAGGTGGAGGTTTGTGTTGTTTAATATCATTAATATTTGATGCAGGAGTTTCGTCCATATCATTGAGGCCAGCAAGCAGGCTAAATCTGTTGCTGGAAGTTGACGCGATGTTCGGGTTAACAAAACCCGGAGGAAGTTTTGTCATCTTCTTGTTCACAAGCTTTCTTTTTGATGAAGATTTGGCCCCTCGGGCCATCGCTAAATTTTTATTCCTGTTATAAACTGGATTGTCTACCACGTGAGTTCAAATGAGATCAAGAATAGGCAATTGCAAAAACAAAAATATACACTTGTTGTTAATTTTAAATAGTTGTACTCTAAGCGCTTTAATTATTTACACGACCGTTCGTAAAGAGAATTAGATTCGAACTGTTTAATATTAATTAACAATTAAAAAATATATAACTTTTTTTTAACAATAAATTTTTGTAAATTCACAAATTAAATCAGCTGTTGTTTACATTTAGAGGTTATGTCATACGGAAATACATATGCACGTGTGATAGCAAAAATTATGAATCATATGTAAAAGACAATTTTGACTGACATGAGGAATTTCATATGGATAAAAAAAGTGACAGTACATATGTAAAAAACACATCGTGTAATAGCACCTTAATACTGCACATGTCACAATGGCCTAAGCAATTAAAAATTAATAGAAATTAAAAATAAAAATTAAATATTAAAAATTAAAAACTAAAAAAGAAAAATGGAAAATGGAAAATGGAAAATTAAAAATTAAAATTAAAAATTAAAAATTAAAAATTAAAAATTAAAAATTAAAAATTAAAAATGAAAAATGGAAAATGAAAAATGAAAAACTAAAAATGAAAAATGAAAAATTAAAATTGAAAAATGAAAAACGAAAACTGGAAAATGAAAATTGAAAAAGAAAAAATGAAAAATTGAAAATGAAAAACAAGTAAGAGTGTTAAATTCGGCTATGCCGAATCTTTGATACCCTCCACCTAGGTGACAAACTTATATACACCCTCTGCATACTTGAGTGGAGGGTATAAAAATACAAATAATTTGAATACATGCTTTAAAAAAATTCTATGAATTGTTTATTTTTGCTCTCAATATTTTTTTTCGTGATCTTTGTACTTATTTGTAATAATATTGACTACTTTAACCAACAATTTTATATGATGTCCAATTTTAATATGGTTTCATTAGATGAAATCTGCAAAAAAAAAAACGAAAAAACTAAATATTCTCGCGGGTGCCCCTATTAGACCTTCCTTGATAGTGGAGGTTTTAACTTTTAGATTTTGTAATAATGCATTTGAAAATTTAAAAAATAGTGTTCTGCAATATGCAATATTTTTTAAAGTAAAGCTTTCTGAAATTAAAAAAAAAAACCATTATTCCTAATAATATTAGCGTTGTGTTTGTTAGTTTTAATAAAAACTATGTTCAAAATTTTTAATTGTTAAAAATTGTTATTCCGAAACTTTTAAGCTTATTTTTCAAGAATTTTGGCGATCGTTAGTAAATAAAATCTGGTAGCCATGTGTGCTACAGAATATTGTCGATTAATTCGGTGAAGTCGCTAGCTGATTGTTATGAAAACATAAATTTTTTATATATTAATCAGAATGATATGGAAACATTGATACATTATATAAATAAAATTATATACCGTATATATATTTTTTTATTTAATATGTATATGTAAATATTACAGACACAAAATAAAAAATCAAAAGTTGTTTCTTCAAATAAATTAATACATAAGAAAATTAAAAAAATTTGTTTTCGTAAATTTACATTGTAATTTTTTTTACAATTAATAGTTTAGCATTATTTGCATTTGATGTTGGTGAATTTTTATACTATTATCACAACGACCGCAAAAAACGACAAGTCGAGCTATGACAACAATACAAAATTTAGAATAACAAGAACAATACAGAAACTTACATTTTTCAATTGTTTTTTACTTTTTCAGTGATTTCTATTAAACCGATTTTCATGATTTTTTAAACAGAAACTTTCTCATGATGTTAGTGAATCATTCTCATTAAAAACGAGTGCCATAGCTATGCTATTGAGGGCGTGATCGTGACAAGAACAACATAGACAAATCATATTTTATCAAGACTTTTTTACTTCATTCAATTCTCGGACCTAATTAACCGATTTGGACGATTTTAAACTTCTGAGGATGTCAGTGAATCATTTTTTATGCCAACGAGCACCACAGACGGACATCGCTATATCAACTCCGCTTCTTATAAGGATCACAAATATATATATTTTATGGTGTCCAAATTTTTTCTTCTAATTACAAACTGAATGACAAACTTATATATACCATTTGCACACTGGGGTGGAGGGTATAAATATTCTCATCAATTCATTGTACTTTTTTTTTATTAAAATTTGTTCTTTCGTTTAAAAATTATTGCTATTTACTTATGTAACAATTTTTATGAGCGCAATCCTTAAATATTAATTGATGTTTTCTAAACTTTATTTGATATCTTTGAATTTAAATAAATGTTTTCTTATTTTGAAATGCTATTAATGTTACCTGAATTAAATTTTTATTTTTAATTTCAGTTGATTTTTTAAATGTAAAATTTAGTGTTGCTTTGTTTTGAATTTCAGTTTGTGTTTAAAGAATAAAATTTTTATATATTAAAAAATTCGAGTGATATTTTCTAAATTTCAAATTATTATTTCCGAAGTTTAAATATGATGTTCTGAAATCCAATTGATATTTTCTTAATTATAATTGGTTATCTGAATTCCAGTTTCTTAATATCAAATGGAAATTTAACATTTTAATTTAATTACATTTGCAAAAGGTCAATTTCGTTTTTTTTTGTGAATATTAATGACTTAATTATAATTATAAACGATTTTTAAAAATTGTATGTAATCGCAATCATATATTTTGTAGTTAAAGCCCTAAACACATTCACTGTGAGTTGCGAGTGCGAGTAAAAATAAGCTTTTTGCATGCGAGAATTTTGCTATTGTGCTTTTACAAAATCATCAAAATGCTTTTTACAAATTTTACAAATCTACAAGCAAAACAACTTATCAAGTCACATTCACTCGTACTCATACACACCTAAAGAATTAAAACAGACTTCTTTTGTGTTAAGACGACTTTATTATGGTACTGATGCAGAGCAGGTCGTCTCCAGAATCACACGTTTTACAACACCGTACTCCGTGAAAAACACATATGACACAGGCCTGTTTTTGGTTACACTGAACCCAGGGACATCACTTCAAGACATCGCGCACGTTAAATATATTTTAAGCCAAACCATTTGTTGGGAGAAGCCCAAACGGAAAGAAAAAGAAGTACAATGCCACAGATGCCAACGATGGGGTCACATTGCCAAAAATTGCAACTCAGAATTTCAATGCATAAAGTACGACAAAAAACACCAACAGGGAGAATACCAGCGTACAAATTCTGATTCTGAAACCTCAGGGGAAGGGAACGCTTAAAAAAGACCGAAGAAGTCAAGATTGTTGCCAAATCAAACCTAAACAAAATATTGAGTCAATCTATTCGATCACCAGGCAAATCATTCGCCAGCCATTTCCAGGTAAATTCTAATCAAAGTCCAACACAAAAACCGACTATAGTACACGAATTTTTAAAACTTGCCAATTTGTTTCTTACACCCGAGGAATTAAAATTGGAACAACAAGTTACAAACTTTCTTAAGAATTTTAAAAACATGCCAAAAAATGAAGCAAAAGCAGAGTTCTTGCGGCTTCTAAAAAATGTAAATAATAAATATGGCCCATAGATAGATTTCATTTATGACATTTAACGTCCGCTCCCTTGTAAGCAACAGTCGCCAAATTGAACTGTCAAATATCCTCCATCACAACTAAATTGATGTAGGATTCATACAAGAATGTCATCTACATGGAAATAGAAAAGTAAAACTTAATGGATATAATTTCATTTACGACAACTCAGCCCTAGGTGTAGCAATTGCCATTAAAAACACATTACGGTACAATAAAATTACTTGCGTTAGAACAAAATTTAATAACATCTTTATTGAAATAGAATCGGTCATAAACAACGTGAGTAAAAAATACCTTTTAGGCTCTATATATATACCTTGTGTATATGCCTCCCATGAGTTAAACGACAGCTTAAACCAAATTCTTCATCTGGGCAACAATTATGACGGTTTTATATTCGGTGGTGATCTAAATGCGAAAAACTCAAACTGGGGAGATACTGCCGATAACACAAACGGAAAAGTCTTAAATGACTGGCTTCAAAACAACTGGTTGGATGTAACACGCATTTGCGATATATCCCCATCGTTCCCGAACGGGTCATCTTTTTTGGACCACTTTTTATTAAGTCCCAGCTTAATTAACATTTTCCAACCTAATTTTCAGATCAAAAGTCTACCAACTTTTTCAGATCATTTCCCATTAGTTCTGGAAATTGAAAATGATGCAGCCTGTTTACTCTTAAGAAGTCCCCTGGTAATAACTTCATATAAAAACACCAACTGGAATGAATTCAAAACAGATTTAGAAGCAGCCTCCATTGCCATTTTACCTCCCGTCCACTGCAATTTAAACAATGATGAGTTAGATGAGCTTGTAAATTCATTTAATGATACTTACTTCAATACATGACAACCACTCGAACAAAATGGAAATAATCGACCGAAAACGCCCGTATCCTGATAACATTAAGAATTTTTTTAAAGTAAAGTATGCATGGCAGAAGAACCTAAAGAAAATATACCACAATAAAATTAGCAGTGAGTATAAAATTCTTTCTAAACAAATACAACTGTTAAAAACCATTATTAATGAGCTTATAAATCTTGAAGATGCTAAAAATTTTAGAAATAGACTCTCAAAAATAAAAACTGGTCCTACTGCTTTTAAGGACGTATTTCAGATCATAGGTAAAACTAAGTCACCATTTTGCCAGCAACTCATACACAATGATACCATCACTTCCAATAGTTATCAAATCTCGGAGATATTTAGAACGCACTATACGGACGTGTTTCAAGAGGTAACTCCTGAAGGACTAGTCAACAATATAGATAGTCAAATCTCATCTTGCGTCGATAGACTCCCACAACGTATTTATACATTTGATGAGACATTTACGGCCGATGAAAATCATGATATTTACCATTTTACAAACGTGAGTAATATCAGAATGCACATAAACAACATTAACAGCAAAAAGTCTTTTGGCTTTGATGGCATCTCCAATTTTTTAATTAAAAAATTTCCTGATGCAACACTAAAATTATTGGCAACTATTTTTAACAATTGCATTAATAACGGTTATTTTCCATCGTCATGGAAAAGTGCGAAGATACTACCAATGAAAAAACAAGACAGTAAAAACCCTGATATCTTTTATCCAACATTGGTAAATTATTCGAACACGTAATAAAAGAAAAGCTAGAAAAAGAGTTCATTGTGGAACCAACATCAGAATTCCAATTTGGATTTAGAAGATCTCACTTAACACAACATGCATTGTTGAAATTCCACAATGATGTAACTAACAACTTAAGGGATAAAATATGCAGCGTGGCAATATCACTAGACATAGAAAAGGCGTTTGATTCTGTCTACAATAAAGGAATTTTATATAAAATGATTAATCTTGGCGTTGACCCGTTTCTGGTAAAAATACTTTGCAGCTACCTTACTAATAGGAAATTTGGCGTCCAAATCAACAACATCACCTCAGAACTAGGATATGTGAAAAGTGTGGTGCCTCAGGGGTGGGGTGGCAACGCCATATGTAAAGAAGTGTAAAAACTAAAGCTCTATAAAAATAATAAAATAAAATAATAATTGGGTTTAAAAAAATAGACAGGACTATTAAAAACCATAAAAAATACTAATTATAATTAGTGGAAAATAAAGTTTTTATAAAAACAAACGTTTTTATAATAATAAACAATAAAAGCACTCAGTCATGGCTGAGTGCAGTAAATGCAAATCATCCATTCGTGGGGAAACGGGTATTCAATGTGAGGGGGTGTGTAAAAAAACATATCACAGTTCTATGAAGTGTTCCGGTATCGATCAGTATTTCCCAAAAAACTTTGCAAGAAAGTAATTTTTTACGTTTTGTATGTGAGGATTGTATCCAGTACATTCACAATGTCGATATGATCCTAAGAGATATACAAGAAGATGTACATAAAAACAAACAAAACCTGGTAGATTATAAACACGAATTTTCATCATCATTAAAACAAAACGAGAGGGAAATAAAACAATTGTTAGAGGCAATAGAAAAAAGATACGAAGAAAGGTTAAAAAAATGGTTACTGTTCAAAAATCATGTGAAAAAAATGTGGAAGAAGTTAAAAAATTATATATTAAAGTAAATGATTTTGAAAATAACAATAAAGAAATGTGCAAGTCAATAGAAGAAAAAAACAAAAGTATGTGTAACGAAATAAAGAAGGTATTAAAAGAAACCAACAAAAAACAAACATATGCAGAGTCGGTTAAAAAAACAGTGCTACCAGATGCTAACAGACAGGTGCCCTTAATTGTAAAACCAAAGGAGAAACAAGGGGTAGAAAAAACAAGGGAAGCACTAAATGATAAAGTTGATCCAGTTAATTTAAAAATTACAGGCGTAGAAAATAGAAGAAATGGAACGGTTGTAATCCAAAGTGAGAATAGAATAGAAAAGTGCAATAGAAAACGAGTTAACAGAAGGATATGAAATTAAGGTGCCCAACCCAATTGAGCTAAGAGTTAAAATTACGGATATGACTTTTGTACATGAAGAGGAGGAAATAATTGAGAAACTAAAAAAGCAGAACCCAAGTATCTCTAATGCAGAACTCAAAATAATAGAAAAATATCAAATCAAAAGAAATAATAAAACAATATATAATGTAAAAATGGCAGTTGATAACGAAACATATACGAAAATGATAGAAGCAAGGAAAGTAAATATAAGATGGGAAAGATGTAGAGTATACGATGGAACAGATGTAACGCAGTGCCTTAAATGTAGAGGATATAACCATATCGCAAAAGAATGCAAAAATCAGGAAATATGCTTGAGATGTCATGGACAACATAAAACAAAAGAATGCAAAAATACGGAGCAGATAATGAAATGTATAAATTGCATGAAAATGAACAATAAACTAAATATGGATTTAGATGAAAACCATTTTACAAACAGTAGAGAATGCCCCGTTTATCAGAATAAATTGAATTTAAAAATGAGAAAAATTGGCTTATCAGTTTAACAATCAAAGAATATACGTGCTCTATATACAAATGTACAAGGATTGGTAAATAATTATAATCAAGTGGAAGTCATTGCATCGAATGAAAACCCGGACTTATTTATACTTTCGGAGACCCACATTACAAAAGACATAGAAGAAAATGAAATTATATTACAAGGATATGATCATATTTTATCGTTTTCTACTTCTACAAGAACTGGTTGAGTCATTATTTATTTTAAAAAGATATGGAAACTAACTAAAATTATTGAAAAGATAGAAGGTGCTAAATACTGGATGTTATTATGTAAAGCCACATGTGAAGACAATCAAATAATAATTGCTGCAATATACAGATCGCCTAGTTATGGAGAGTCGGAGTTTTGTAAAAGTTTTGAAGAAGTTTTAGATGAAATAAGTGATTATAACTGTGATATTTTAATAACAGGAGATTTTAATATTGATTGGTCTAAAAATTCGACACATAAAAATCAACTTGAATGTATACTAAATGATAATGGTCTTAGGCAATTAGTTAGCGAATATACTAGAATAGCAAAAAATTCTAGAACAATAATTGACTTTGTTATAACAAATAATTGTAATATATCAGTAAACAACAGCAATACAAATAAAATAGCGGATCATGAAATGATAAATATTTTAATTAAAACTGAAAAAAATAATTATACCAACATAGACAACCAAGAATTAGAAATTTTTAAGTACAACAAAGAGACATTTAACACAGAGTTAAGTAAAAATATGGGATACAATGAAAATAAAAACATTAATGAAAATGTAACTTTATTTGATAATTGTTTTAAAGAAACTAAACAAAAATTTACTAATAAGAGAATTATACGGGAAAAAAGCAATATAAATCGGTGGTTTAATAGTGAATTACGTTTAATGAAAAAGGACAAAATAATTAAATATCAAACAGCAAAATTGGAAAATACAAATCAGGCATGGAGCAATTACAAAACAATAAGAACTTTATATAAAGTGAAAATCGAAAACGAAAAAAATAAATACATTAATAATAAAATTAACAATGCGTTTGATCAAAAACAAATGTGGAGAGAGATCAAAGATCTAGTAATTAAAAAAAACCATAATTTGATAAAAACTATGATATTTAACCAAGTAGAATATAAGGATAATATAGAAATTGCTAGTCAATTCAATAATTATTTTGTAGATAGTATTAAATTAATAAGAGATTCCATAGAATATGAGCAATATGAAAACCAAATAACTGTGATAAACCAACAATTCAAATTCTGTGCAATAAACATTTTAGAACTTAAGAATAAAATTATACATATGAAAAATAAAACTGACTGTGATAAAATATCTAATAAAATCATTCTTGATAACTGGAACGTAACAGGAGAATCAATATTAAAAATTATAAATAAATCGCTAGAGACAGGTGAATTCCCTGAAAATTGGAAAGTAACTATGACAACACCAATTGAAAAAGTGACAAAAACAAATAAATGCGAAGAATACCGGCCAATAAACACATTAAAAACCTGTGAAAAAATTTTGGAAAAAGTTGTCAAAGAACAATTAGAAAACAAGTAAGAAAATTATAGTCGGTCTAGACCGACTATACGATACCCTATACCATGCGTTTAGAGACCCTATCTCTTAGGCCCAACTAACTGGACATAGAAAATAAGCAAAAACCAAATTTGAGTGGGATTTTTATTAATTTTTTTGGCTGCAGATATGAAAAAGTTCATATCGGATGCTATATCTATATAGGGACTTGGTCCAAAAATGGACCGATCCTGATCATATATGGTAAAGTCTCTTGTATTTTGCAAAAATATATACAAACAAAATTTGAGAAGAATCAGTGCAATATTTTTGTTTTTTAATAGATTTAAGTGAAGATCGGGAAGCAGCTCTATATGGGGTCAAAGGGATCATTTTTGGATTACTCATTAATGGATGTAATGAACGCATACAAACCCAATTTGAGTAAGATCTATATGACAATTTGGATCTTATGGCAATTTATGTCGATTTCATATGGGTAATTTGTATGGGGGCTAGGTCTGAACATGGACCGATTCTCACCAATTTCAATAGCGTTCATCCCATGGCCGATAAAAGCTTATGTACCAAATTTCATCAAAATACATTCATATTTGCGACCTGCAGTTTGATTACAAGCTTTACATGGACACACAGACGGACGGACGGACGGACGGACATTGTTAAATCAACTCTGAAAGTGATTCTGATTCGATCGGTATAATTAAAGATGGGTCTAGGTCAAATATTTTTGGTTGTTACAAACAGCAGCACAAAGTCATTATACCCAAACCACATAGTGGTATAGGGTATAAATATATTGAAGAAAACTCTATATTGTCAAAGTACCAATCAGGATTCCGTAAAAAATACTCATGTGAAACGACTGTAAATTATGTAATAAGTAAATGAAAAAATATAGAAAAAACAAAAAAAGTGATGGCAATTTTTTTAGATTTTAAACGAGCCTTTGAAACAATCGACAGGCAAATTATAGTGAAAAAACTCTATATGTATGGAATACAAGGTACGGAATTAAATTGGTTCGAGTCGTATTTGAAAAATAGGAAGCAAATAACTAAAGTTAATAATGTTTTGTCAACTGAAATTGAAAATGATTTCGGTGTACCACAAGGCTCAATTTTGGGAGCTCTCTTATTTATTATATATATTAATGATATGCCAAAGGTATTAGATAGAAGTGAAATGGTCCTATACGCAGATGATACATTAATATACACGGAAGGAGATGATGATGAAAGTTGCAGAGCAAATATGTACCATGACATCAATAAAATTAATACCTGGTTAAAAATGAATAAACTAAAACTAAACGAAAATAAAACAAAAATAATTGAAATAAATATGAACACTGAAGCAATATTTAAAATTAACGATAAAATAATAGAAAAGATTGAACACATAAAATATCTCGGATTTATAATAGATAAAGACTTAAAATTTAAAGAACACATAGACTATACTTGTAAAAAAATCGGGAAAAAAATCGGATTTTTTAAAAGAATACGAAATAAAATATCAAAAACAACTGTAATAAATATTTATAATACAATAATTAAACCAAATTTTGAATACGGATCGACAATAATATATACTTGCTGTAATGATAGTCAGGTAGAAAGAATGCAAAAACTACAAAACAAAGCAATGAGGGTTATACTAAAATGCAATCGATATAAACACATCAACGAAATGCTTAGAGAACTAAAATGGTTAAATATAAATCAAAGACTGAAATTCAACACTTTAATTTTTATTAAAAAAATGAAACAAGGTGATGCCCCAGAATATCTATGCGATCAAATTAAATATGTTGGAGAAGTACAACCGTATGCACTAAGAAATACTGAAGATTTTCGAATCCAAAGGGTCATGACAACACATATGCAATGATGATTTACCAAACAATATGAAACTTGAAAGAAATTACAATGTATTTAGAAAAAAATGTACAAATGTAGTAAGATACAATTTATTTATATAGAACTTATAACTAATGTAATATGAATTTATGTAATGTTTTTGAATATTTAAAGTATTTTTAATACTAATAAATAAAATAAAAAAAAAAAACTTGGCTCCCTTCCTGTTCAACGTTTTCCTGTATGACTTTCCTCACCAAGCTGGATATTCAAAGGCTATCCTATACGCAGATGATTGCTTAATTTACGCACACAATAAATCACCAATACAAGCTCTGAATAATGTTGCATTTCACCTTGGAAAAATTAGTGCCTTTTACAAGAAGTGGGGCATTAAAATCAACGCAGCCAAATCAGAAGCTATCTGCATTAGAAACCCGTCTGGTAAGTATCCTAGATATGTAGTGCCAGAAAGTAAATCACTACAACTCACACTGGATGGCATAAACATACCATTTAAAACCTCCACAAAATATCTCGGAATACACTTTGATAAACTATTAAAATTCAACGCCCACGCTAGAAGTGTCCTGGAAAAATCGAAAAAGATCTCTGGAATGTTCGCAGCACTACTAAACAACACATACCTACCTAAGAACACCAAGCTTTTACTCTACAAAGTCGCCATCAGATCGGTTCTCAGTTATGGATTCCCAATCTGGTTTACTATATCCCCTATAGTAGCCAAAGAATTTGAGATTTTTGAGCGAAAAATCATGAGAAAATGCATCGGGAAGAATTATGAAAATTTCATTAAACGATTCTCAAATACGTACGTGTACGAAAATTCCAAAGTTCTACCCTTCTGTAGATACGCCATGTCGTTACAATCCAGATTTGTAGAAAAACTTGCACTCCACAGTAACACTTTAGTCAGCCAAATATACGACATTGAGAAAAACATAAACTGGAATGAATCTACTTACCTGTCGCCCGTTGTATCACCAACGTACACATTGATGACGATTCAGTTCCTCCTGACCTTCCCTCATTCTATATGAGCTCATCCCCTGGCAATCATAGGGGCTGAAAATAGAAGACCAAAAATATTAATACATACTATAATTTTACATATAATGAACCAACTATAAGAGTTTAACTCTCTACTGTGATATTCACAATCTTAACTTTGTACTTGAACAACTTGTTTTGTTTTGTCTAACCTACCTATATACATTCGTTTGTATCCTATATTTTGATTAACCTACATGAACTGTAATTCGAATATGTCTCAATTTATTTGACAGAGCTCTGTAATATATTGTTTAATTGTTATTTAGTCTTAGTAATGTTATTTACAGACTTTTGCTCTGTTAGCGAATCCAAAGGCCGAAAGCAAGCCTTGCAAAACTATTCACATCATACAATTTTATATATACCATCACATTTTAGCAATGTCGCTTTTACGCTTTCTTAGTTATTAGAGTAAGGCACATATAGCTCTAAGAATATTATTATTCTCATCGTATGTAGACAATCAAATAATAATAAAAATTTTACTTACTACTTACTTCGCAAGTCACAATGCACAATACAATAAATACACACTGATTCTCCTGTCATATGTTCATAAATACAGCTAATTCTCCTGTCATCTGATTTTTCTCGCACAGAAAATAGAATCAATTCTATTTACCTTGCGAGTGTTTTTTCAACCTAACCTGGTAACGCCACACAAAAATGCTTTACTATCGATCTCGCTTCCACATTAGAAAAATCATACTCGCAACTCGCAGTGAATGTGTTTAGGGCTTAAAGCGGAATAATAATTTTATATGTTGAACTGTTTTATAAGGAAAAAAAAAAAAAAACTCATTGATACTTCTTTAATCGGCCCTGTGTGCAGTTTAACCATTGTTGTCATATAATACTAAGCATTTGATAACTAATTGAAATTGTGGATATTCATGTTAAAATATAATAAAATTGTGACTCCATCTACTGTGGATATTCATGTTCAAATATAATAAAATTGTGGCGCCATCTGCTGTGGATATTCATGTTAAAATATAATAAAAGTTGTGGCGCCATCTACTGTGGCATAGTCACACTGAGCAAAATGAAGTGATACTGTTTGTAAATACAAAAAAAAAAATGTTTTTTCCCTAAACAAAATATTGCAGAATTTTATATAAATGAAATGCATAAGGAGAAAACAATTTTTAACATTGACCTTTTATATATATTATAATGTTATGAGCGCATTTATCTTTTATATACATGTATTAATTTGAATGCTATGAAAACATTTATAAATAATAGTAAAATAATATAATATACCGATTTATTTCTAATTGCGGTTATTATGGATATACAAATATAGGATATACGTATATTATTTAGAGTATTTTGATATTTGTAACAGTATTGTGTATTTGTAACATTTTGCGATGTTATAAAAATCACAGAATATTGATTATATATATTTTTTTATTTAATATACATATATAAAAAAAGGTAAGCTATGTATGTATATTATTTCCTATTATTTATAACAATTCAACTACATTTTTAATTATGTTTTTTTTTTCTTTTCAGGTAAAATTATGATTTTAACAATGGATTATTTTAAATTTAAAAAAAAAAAATAACAGTATATTTTTAAGTCAGTTTGTAAAGTGATGGTTTTATCTAATTTTTGTGTCAAATTTGTTTTTACTGTGGTTTAACTTAATTATATCTTTATTTTAAGAGGAAATTTAATAATTTTTTTTTAACTTTTTGTGTGCTATTTTTTCCCTAATCGATTTTTCCTTTGTTATACCCTCCACTCCAGTGTGCAGAGGGTATATATAAGTTTGTCATTCCGTTTGTAATAATTAGAAAAAAAAATTTGGACCCCATAAAATATATATATTTGTGATCCTTATAACAACCGGAGTTGATATAGCGATGTCCGTCTGTCCGTCTGTGGAAATCACGATGACGGCATCAATCGGGCAGCTAGGGTGCTCGTTGGCATAAAAAATGATTCATTAACATCCTGAAAAGTTTGCTATTTAAAATCGTCCAAATCGGTCGATTAGGGCCCGAGATTTGAATGAAGAACTAAAAAAAGTCTTGAAAAAATATAATTTTCTATGTTGTTCTTGTAACGATCACGCCCTCAATAGGATAGCTAGGGTGATAATTTTTAGTGAGAATGATTCACCAAATTCATGGGAAGATTTCTACTTCAAAAATTATTAAAATCGGTGGAACAGGTCCAGGTAAATCTATGAAAAATTAAAAAAAAAAAAATGAAAAACATGATGTTTCCATATTGTTCCTGTTGTTATTCTAAATGTTGCATTGTTGTCATAGCTGGACTTGTTGTTTTTGTGGTCGTTGTGGTAATAATATAATAAAAACAAACCCTTTGTACATTTTTTTGTGAACTCTGGTAGAAAATTTTAAAAGTTTCCATTGTTTTGGCATCATTTCTGTCATTGCCACGAGCCTGCATGCAAAATTTCAGATCGATTGGCTCACGGGAAAGGGGCTAAACATCGATCCAAAATTTTGTCGACAAGCAGACACTACCAGTTAATATAAAGGCAGTAAATAAAGGGAGTAAAAGTTCACCAATAATTTAAAAAACAAATTTTTATGTATTAATTTATTTAAAGAAAAAAATAATTAAATGAAATAGTAATAATAATAAAAAAAAAATAATATACAATACAAAAAAAAAAGAATATATAAATAAAATAAAATAATAATACATATAAAAGGTCAATGTTTTCTAACCGTAACCGTAACGAGTCAGTTGTTTTTTTTTACATGAAAATCATTTAAAACAGTTACCGAACGTAACCGGAACGTCCCAATACTTTTCATGTGAAAAAAGGCTGACACGTTACGTAACAGTTACATGTCGCTAACTTGTTCTTTACACAGGCTACTGCTGTTGCAGCCAACTTCAAGTCTATTTATATAGTTTCGTAAGCATAACTGATAAAATTGTTTCTATTATTTTTTGCTGTAAGTAATAAATTATAAATATACTGAATTTGCAAACTAAAATGGATACATATATTGGAGGTGCTTTTATACAAAAGAGTTAACGAAACAAAATCAAAAAAAAAAAAAAACAACTCTACAACATCAACAATGGCAGTCATATGTTCTTCAAATAGAAAAAAAAACTGCAAGTGTGTTTTGTTGGCTACAAAACAAAAATAGTGTTGACAATATAACAAAATATGTAAAAGAAGTGCTATGAAATATTTTATTTTGTTAAAAAAAAAAAATCGCAAAATGAAAGGCTATAATTCCATTAATAATCAAAAGGCGTTAAACTAATTTATTTATTTTTACGTTGTACTAATGCATTTTAAATAAGTAAAAGTAATTGTATATTTAAATAAAAATGCATTTGTATTATATGTTGCTGTCGTATTCAGAAAAATCAAGTAGCTGACTATACGACTACAAATGCTGCTGCCAGCAGTCGTCTATGTGTTTCATTCATGATGTTGCATTTTTTTGCGAGCAATACTTACATATATTCTAAATAAAGAAATAATAGTTCTTTTCATACTGCGAAATCTATACAAATATATGTACAAATACTATATGTCAAATTTCAAATTTGCAATAATTGATACATTTTTGGAAGAAAATTGTATAATATGAAATGTCTTTAATTTATTTCATAGAAAACAATTTTTTGAGGTGCGTGGATTTTCCATATTTACTGTTTTACTATTTTCGTAATGAGGTTAAATGAGTTAAAAAGAATTTAAAATATTTGAAAATATTAGGTGAGGATCCTCAAGATGTAATATACGATCGGTCTAAAACTTTTCACTTAGAGCCACAGTTAAATTCGAAACAACAAAAACCCATATATTTTGTGCATAAAGTTTAACATTAAATGTGCTTTTCTAAAATGTCTATATATTTTTTCTCATTCATTTCTGACTATCTTCAATGTAAATTTACCAAAGTTTTTTTTATTGCAATATGTATATAAAACTTAAAAATTTAATATTTTTTATTGTGTATTAACTTATTATTCTGCGATTTTCATTACATCACAAAATGTTACAAATTGGCACTACTGTTTCAAAAACAGAAAACTTCTAAATCAGTTGAAAACAGTTGATCTGTAAAACTGTGTGTGAAATTGTGTCAAATAAAATTACAAATATTAATAAATATAATAATACATATATATATATTTTATTAATTTTGTTAAGAATTAGCACAAAATTGATTTTCCATTTTGCATTTCATTTATAAAGAATTCTACCATATTTTGTTAAAGGGAAAATCCATTTTTGTTATATTAAAAAAAACAGAATTGCATTTAATTTTTCCGTGACTGCCTCAATAATTGCGTAGATGCCACCACAATATTTTTTCTAATTAAAACAGTTGATCTGTAAAACTGTGTGTGAAATTGTGTCAAATAAAATTACAAATATTAATAAATATAATAATACATATATATATTTTATTAATTTTGTTAAGAATTAGCACAAAATTGATTTTCCATTTTGCATTTCATTTATAAAGAATTCTGCCATATTTTGTTAAAGGGAAAATCCATTTTTGTTATATTAAAAAAAAAAGACTTGCATTTAATTTTTCCGTGACTGCCTCAATAATTGCGTAGATGCCACCACAATATTTTTTCTAATTAAATATTAACCAATATCTAACTAGAATTATGATTTATTCTGACTAAAAAGTTCCAATTAAAAGTTATTCATCGCAATTATGAATATTCTCAAGGAATTTCTTTCTCACGGAAAATACATTTCTCGAGAAAAAAATGTAATGGTGCGGCGTTGTTGGAAGATCCGCTTCCGTTTCCCTGAGCCTTTGCTGGTCGCACGTGCTGGCGTAGGGGCCTAGCTCGCCGGATGGGTGGGGTCTTGCTCAGGCCCAGGGAAACCGCACTACAGATTTTCACGTGCGATTTATAAAAAAACTGTCAAAAAAAAAACGGATGCTAAATGGATGGATGGCCATACTTACCTTGGGATTGGGGACTAGGTGTTCTGCCCCTTTTGCCCTCCCAACCATGTTACCTCGACTCCATCTTACTTGGAGGTAACCCACTTCAATGAAAAGAATAGGTTTGGTTTGGTTTTCTACATTGGGTTTAAAAAAAACCTTTATTTACCCTTCATTTTAAGGGTTTTTAAACTTTAAATTAATTTTTTTTTCTTTCTTGCTACATGTCACTTTTAGAAAATTATTTAATTTTAGGAAAAGTTCAAATTTTAGCAAAATTTGATTTTAGGAAAAAATTTACATTTAGGAAATTTTAAAATTTTAGCAAAATTTGATTTTTTTTTTTTATAAAATTTTTGATTTTGATTTTAGAGAAATTTTAATTTTAGGTAAATGTTAATTTTAGAAAAATTTTAAAGTATAGCATAATTTTAATTTTAGGAGAATTTTTAAATTTTAGCAAAATTCTGTTTTAGGAAAATTTTAAATTTAGGGTAATTTTTAAATTTAGGAAAATTTTTAAGTTTTAGGAAAATTTTAATTTTAACAAAATTTTAACTTTATCAATTGGAATTTAGCACTATTTTTGCACAATTTATATTTAACGCAATTTAATTTAGAAAAATTTTGCTTTTAATAATATTTTAATTTTAGCTCAATTTGAATTTTAGCACTACGGAATAATAATAATATTTTAAATTAAATAATATTTTAATTTTAACTTTAACAAAAAAAATATTTGTTTTTTTTTTTTTTTTTTTTTTTTTTTTAAAATATGGTACCATTTTGTAAATATTCTTAAATTTAGTATAATTTTAAGTTTAGGTTAATTTTAAATTTTACAGTAATTCTAAATATATAAAAATTATTAGTTTGGTGATTTTAATTTAGTTTTGAATTTAAATTTAGAAAAATTTTCTTAACAATTAGAAAAATCTTTAAAAAATAATTTTAGTTTATAGTTAGACAAATCGTATTTAATTTAGATTTAAGAAAACATTTTAATTAGTTTGTTTTAATTACCGCCATATGGTTGTAGTTGTTGAGGATGAAGCTGCTGCCGCCAGACGCCGTGGTTGTGTTTCGCAATATTCCATTGAAAAAATCGGCCATAGCTGCCTTAATAATGATATTGTTGCGGATTTCAATATAAAAGGTTTATATGGAGATAGTAAACTTTAATTTAATTCCTTAATTTCGTTTTAACTTGAGTTGTCTTATATATTTATTGTATTTTTCAATTATTTATTTTTTTAAACATTATTTTCTTTCTTAACATTAGTGTCTTTCTTTTTTTTTTTTTAATTTAAATTAACTTAAATTTATTTATTTTTTTTTGCTCAGAACGCTTTCTTTAGCATAAATAGAAATATTAATGAACACAAAATTTTGTTTATTCACATGTCACTAAATCTGAAGTTTTTTTTGTAAAGTTTCTAAAATTAAACTACATTATTTTTTTTTTTAACCTTTTCTTTCAGCTTCCAAAATTCAACTCCTTGTTTAATTTTAAAATCTTGTTAATCAAGCTACACTTCTTCATTCATTCCTCTGCAGATAAAAACCTGTTTATTAAACAAACAAAATCACCACCGCATTGAGAACATTCATATGCATTCATAATATTCTCTAGTATTTATAACACTCCCACTCATATATGACTATGAGAGCAAGTGAGATCAATACAAGAAAATACGTGGTTTGACCAGCATGATTGCATATGAATGTGTTCATGATTTCATACAACCAATGAAGAGAAAAAAACACATAAATCAGTTTGCCAAAAAAAAAATACCATATAAGGTGTTGTTTATATGTACATACTTGAACTTGAAAATAATTTCAAGATCAAGGTTATTATTTTTTCTTCTTTCTTATTCTGCCTGTACCAGAAATTCTTCTGCTACAGTGCAGAGCAAAAAGATCACCGTCACAAAAATTCCTCCAATTATAAATTCCGCGTGAACAAAAAATGATTAACTGGCATCATCGAATTTCGAAGCCACTTGCTTTGCTTATTGACAATTTATTTTCTATTTTTTGTGTGTGTGCAAACGACCCTACAATAAATGTCCCAATAAACATTTTTGTTTGCTATCAACTTGAGGTGCATTTGAGATCAAATACATTTCTCAAATCTCCAACGTTAATTCTCAAATGCCCTCAATAGTTCGAATATAGTCTTCTCAACTTAAAAGGCACATTTTTTATATGGCGATTTTCATAGTTATCAAATTGAGAAATTTGTGATTCTCAACTTGATAGCAAAGAAATATTTCCAATCGGTATCAAATGGAAGGTACGGAATTGCCATATTAAAAAATATTATACTAATTTTAGAAATGAAAACAATGTACTTTTTTTAATGTTTCAATTTAATTTCATTATATATTTAACATTACTATGTACATATTTAACATTAAATGTACATTAGGGGTATTCTATTTTTTTATCCTATGTTTTACATGCCCATTCACGATGAGAAACATTAAAAAAATGTTAACTGCGTTTTTAGTTTTTTATTTCATTCAAAAAAGTTCACGCACCAAACGATTTTAAAATTTACATGCGCATATACACACAAACATGTACATTTGCATTGGCAATGTATGACCGCTTTTGCTATTGACCGCTTTGCTATTTGTTTTCGTTTGCTTTCTAGTTCTTATTCTTATTTTGTTTTGTTGTGTTATAATTTTGGTTTTTTTTAAAGTAGTGGTAAATATTTACCGCTATTTTGCAGTCAGAACTGAGTACTTCTTTCTCTGCTTTTATTTTATCTCTGAAAGCAAATTGATTGAAGCACTTCAGTTATTTTGTGCTCGCTGATCGGTGCGTTGTGTCCTAAACAATTTACATTTTTAAACAGTGAAAAAAATGAGTTTCAAGAAAAGTACAAATGCAATTTCAAGAAATTCGCAACAATGGGAAAACTCTTTGGTTCGCTTCGAGAAAAGCAAAAATAGACGGCAAGAAATAAAACAGGGTGACAAAAATTTGAACGCATTTTGCAGAATACCTAAGAAGACCGTTATCATAGGTAGATATAACTCATTGGCAAACATCGAAAAAAGTAAAAAAGCAAGATTTAAAATTATTGCCGACGAATTGGTGGATTTATGGAGAAAATTAAACTTTCCAAGTATAACTAAAACTTCAATTGAAAGAAAAGTAGAAAATCTCTTTAAAAATTATTCCAAGTTTTTAAAGCGACCTAATGGAGAAGTTTCTATAGTTTTTGGAGAACTGTTTGATATAACCAATCCAAATGGCATTTGGCTGAGCGTTGAAGACAAAAACTTGTATGCACTTCAACAAAATTCCAATGGAGATGTTGGATACACCACTGAAAAGGAAACAAATATTCATCCATCAAAAATTGTTGTACTTAAACCAGTGACCGTACAAAACAAAAGTAATATAAATTCAAGTGTATCTGACACAACAATATCGTCCCTGGAAGGAGATACTGAATTGTATGACCCTGAACCACCTACAAAAAGACTTAGAAAAGTCAAGTGTCAAACAAGGGTCGCAGTAGACATGATAGAGGCAACAAGTTTGAGTAGCAGAAAAGCAACTAAAGTATGTGAAGCATTAGTGAAATCAGGCATTGCTATTCCAGCACCGACACAATCTGCCGTATATAAAGCCTCAATGAAATCAGCCGAGCGATTGGAAGCAAAATATATGACAACGTTACAAAAAGAGAATTGGTGTCTTCATTTTGACGGGAAAAAGTTTGGAAAAAATGAAGTGCAGGTAGTGGTATTGTCAAATGAAACTAAAGAAGTGCGAGTAGCAGTAATGGTGCTTGAGAATGGAAAAAGTGTCACAATATTTGAAGGTAAGAAATAAAAATTAAGATTTTATATACATTTCTAACTCTACTTAAATTTACTTACAGGCATAAAGGAAATTCTCGACCGATTTTCTTTGTGGAACTCGGTTAAAATGATTGTATGTGATACAACAAATGTCAATACAGGGAAAAAAAATGGAATTGTTCATTATCTACAATCATGCTTTGAAGAAAAATCTTTGACACCGCCACAATATGTTGGTTGCCAACACCATGTTTTGGACTTAATTCTTAAGCATGTAATGAATGAATTACTTGGCGCGAAAACAGTATCACCAAATATTTCCTACGAAATATTTTCAGATATAATAACTGATTTTCAAAATCTGAAACAAAACTTCCAACAAAGCGACAAAAAAATGAAAATTCCTAATATCAAATGGCGCGATGACATGCAGTATTTGTATGACCTTGGACAATACTTTAAGTATTATCAAAAACATAACGTTTTTCCGTTCATTAACTTTCGAGTTTTACCATCGCTCAGTAACGCCCGTTGGAACTCCAGAGCTATTCTTGCATTGCTCACATTTATACTCCTTCCCAATCACAGAGAAAAACTTTTACCACTTTGTCAATTTATATGCAGTGCATGGTACGAAGTATGGTTTTCCGACCAACGTTTTCGCAACAATAATTTTGAATGCTTGGAAGAATCTGTGAAGCCGTTCAAAACTGCACATCAATGTTTAAATAGACACTGGGTGAAGGAAGATTCAGCCATTCCAAATTTAAAACGGTCTAATATATGTGCCGAACGAGCCATTAAAGAAGTGAAAGATTTATATTCGTTTTGTAAAAATGGACGAACCTTGAATTTGAAATTTATTTCTTCTAATGTCAAATTAAATAATAAATAAAAATATTTCCAATGTAAGAATTTTTTCATTTTCGTTTTCAAGTATAACAACAAAAACAAAACAAAAGCAAACGAAAACAAATAGCAAAAGCGGTCAACAGCTATACATTGCCAATGCAAATGTACATGTTTGTGTGTATATGCGCATGTAAATTTTAAAATCGTTTGGTGCGTGAACTTTTTTGAATGAAATGAAAAACTAAAAACGCAGTTATGATTTTTTTAATGTTTCTCATCGTGAATGGGCATGTAAAACATAGGATAAAAAAATAGAATACCCCTAATGTACATATTATGTACATTTTTTAAAATCTAGAATTAAAAATAAATGAATTAATTAGTTGTACATTTTTTGAAAAATTCGACAAAAAGCAAAAATAATTAAAAATATATCAATGATTTATTTGTACTTTTTTGGCATTTTTTAATTTAATTTATTATTTATGACATATTTAAATAATATCTCAGACTTAACACAAATCGTATTCAAGTTGAAAAAATGTTTGGTCTCAAGTGGAGAAAAGTGTTGGATATCCAATTGAGAGTAAAAATGTTTCTCAAAGATTGGAAAAAATGTTAAGTCTCAACTTGATGTCAAGTTGAAAGCAAACAAGGAGAAAAATTTTTCAACCCAAGTTGAGAATTACATTTGACATCAATTTAAGAACTTAACTTTTCTCCAACATTGGAGAAATAATATTTCAATGCATACTGGGGAATGACCGAAACTAACAGTTTTTTCCTATTTGAAAAACATATGACTGTCATTGTTGCTGTTGTAGAGTTGTTATACCCTCCACTCCAGTGTGCAGAGGGTATATATAAGTTTGTCATTCCGTTTGTAATAATTAGAAAAAAAAATTTGGACCCCATAAAATATATATATTTGTGATCCCTATAACAACCGGAGTTGATATAGCGATGTCCGTCTGTCCGTCTGTGGAAATCACGATGACGGCATCAATCGGGCAGCTAGGGTGCTCGTTGGCATAAAAAATGATTCATTAACATCCTGAAAAATTTGCTATTTAAAATCGTCCAAATCGGTCGATTAGGGCCCGAGATTTGAATGAAGAACTAAAAAAAGTCTTGAAAAAATATAATTTTCTATGTTGTTCTTGTCACGATCACGCCCTCAATAGGATAGCTAGGGTGATAATTTTTAGTGAGAATGATTCACCAATTTCATGGGAAGATTTCTACTTCAAAAATCATTAAAATCGGTGGAACAGGTCCAGGTAAATCTATGAAAAATTAAAAAAAAAATGAAAAACATGATGTTTCCATATTGTTCCTGTTGTTATTCTAAATGTTGCATTGTTGTCATAGCTGGACTTGTTGTTTTTGTGGTCGTTGTGGTAATAATATAATAAAAACAAACCCTTTGTACATTTTTTTGTGAACTCTGGTAGAAAATTTTAAAAGTTTCCATTGTTTTGGCATCACTAAAAAAATTTGTTAGATCATTTCTGTCATTGCCACAAGCCTGCCTGCAAAATTTCAGATCGATTGGGTCACGGGAAAGTGGTTAAAATCGATCCAAAATTTTTTCGACAAGCAGACACTACGAGTTAATATAAAGGGAGTAAAAATTCACCAACATCTAAAGCAAATAATGCTAAAATACCTAGTTGTTAATAAAAAAAACAATTGGGCAATTCACAAGGGTAATGTATCGTTGTATCTCTTGTATCGTGTATCACTTTACAATAGTGTAAAATTGTTGTTGGTAATTTTCACTGAAAAATCTGATACACGATCCAACTTCATTTGCTATGTTTAGTAAATGTTGTATATTGTATCATAACATATCAGTTCCAAGTGAATGCGAGTTTTTATGAAAAAGAAAAAACAAATACATAGAATATTATCAGCATAAATAATTATAAAATAAAATATGGCAAATAATGCAAATAACGCAAATACATCGATAAGTTTATTTATAAAAAATTAATGTTTATATTTTTAGTATGTATTTTCGACGAAGCGATCTTTCCTCGTTGGATCGAAAATTACTAAGGAAAGCGTTTTACAATATGAAAATACAACTGAGTGTTCACAACAAATGATTGTATTGTGTATTTCAATACAACATACAATATACAACACCTGTTGTGAATTGCCCAAATGTAAATTTAGCAAAAAAATTTATGTATTAATTTATTTAAAGAGAAAAACACAAAAATAACGTTTGATGTTGTATTTTTTGTGTGTAATATTTAAATATACATACATACACATATTAAATAATACAAATAATGTACATATATTATATATATGTATGTATGTATATTCATAGTAACTGCATGTTAGAAATAAATCGGTTATTTTATTTACATAAAATTCTGCAGTATTTTGTTGTGGGGAAAATACATTTCTTTTGTATTAACAGAGTGTCACTTCATTTTGCTCAGCGTGACTATGCCACAGTAGATGCCGCCATAATTTTTGTTTGTTCTAATTAGCTTTGCAATAGTTATTTCTATTTTAACATGAATGTTAATATTTTCAACTAGATATCATACAGAACAATGTTAAGAGTATACACGGGTTGGTCTTTTATTTCATACGTTTTTTCATTATTCTTTTACAAATATGAACATAAGTTTGGCATATTACCCACCAATCTCACATCACACTGCAAGTTCGAAAAACTCAATACACTCACATTTTTTTTACTAATACACACACATTTTCCGCAGTGGTCACACTAATGGCACCAAATTTTTCGTGCGAATAGTGGCAGACACTAACGATGATTAATGTTACCCTGTTATAAATTTAATGCAAATTTACTGGATTCTGTAAAATTGTAATTAAAGTTTTAACTTGTTAAATCTATTATAATGATTTATTTTTTGAAATGCGCATACAAAAACGCAAGTTTGTTAATTATAGAGCATAAATATTATTAACTATTATTAAAATAATACTAATAATAATAAATGTAAACATTTTCCCTCAAACATGTGCCTGTATAATAAACTTGGTAACTCTACTTAAAATAAAATAAGAGAGAGAAGTATACAAATTTTTTCAAGTTTACGCTTCGACAACATTTTAAAAATGAGATTGCAGTCAGATGTTTGAGCATAAAATTTTATGGCGATGGATTCGACTAATTCGAACAATTTTTCGTTGATAATACGTACACAACGATTTTACAATTTCAGTGTGATGTAAGATTGGGGGTTAACTTTTTGTTGTCAATGAGTTTTTTGCTTACAAAACAGTTCTACATAGTTATATAGAATTATTATTCTGCTTTACCTATAAAATATCTGATTGCGATTACATCTAATTTTTAAAAATTGTTTATAATTAATAAAGCATTATTATTCACATAAATACAAAATTTCACTTTTTAAATTTTCCATTCAAATTTAAGAAAATATCAATTATAATAAAAACTGAAAATAAAATTTCCAATTATAAATTAGAAAATATTAATTGAGTTTCAGAAAATCATATCAAAACGTCGGAAATAATAATTTTAAATTTAGAAATATCTTTACATTTAAAAATGTTTACATTTGAAAAAAATATTGCCATTCAGGAGATATTAATAAATAGTAAAAAAAAGAAAATTGCAAAATTATCAGTAAAATTTTGAAACGTTATTCGCTATTGTTAAAGTCAGCTGTTGTTGTTATCTAAACGACAACCATTTTTGTGTTGTTTATCCAATCGATAAAAACTTAAATTTTTAGGTTGAAATGTCGTCATACATAAATAAAAATCATGAAATAGTGAAAATATTTTGCTTTAATTAAAAAACTTTTTTATATAAATAAAAAAATTAAATAGCATATTCAATTCATTATTTCATTTTCAAATAAATAAACAGAAATATTAGTAAAAAAAATAAAGATATTAAACATAAACATAAAATCATCCTGTCAAACACGAAGTAATTTGTTTTTTTCTATTCTTTGTGTTTTTCGCTTATTTTGACAGAGATGCCACTCCTTTACAATTTAAATAAATAGAAAAACAGATTTGTCGATATTAATTTAAATTCAATGAATTTAAGAAAACCTCAAATGATATTTAAGAATTGCTAACATAAAAATTGTTACATAAGTAAACGTAATTTTATGAGAATGTTATTTTTTATATATAAATTTTCACAATTTTTTTTGGATGAAAATTTGAAGTTTTTCAGAAAATAAAGATAACATTAAATTATTTTATTTAAAATGTTTGGGACTTTTCGTTTTTTGCGTTTTTCATCCCTAATTTGATTATTTATTATTATAAATTTATTCTCTATGTTTTCAAAATATGGCAATATTTTAAAAAAAAGTTGAGAGAGCTTTTTTTTTTTGGTTATTATTTTGTTACTCCATCCTACCTATATGGCCACAATGAAGAAATATTTGGCCAGTTAAAAGAAACTATACAGCCATCTCCAATTAGCACGATTTAATGCATATAGCCACTCTACACAACCATTACCTTTGCAATGGAGGTTAGGGCGAGCTATTTAATTGGCAAAAACTAAATTAAACGAGAAGTTATGTCATATAACCGGAAACGCATGCATATAGGTGTATAACCAAAATGCATGCCGATCAGCAACCACGATGACCCAAAAGCAAACACCGAAATAACTCCGAAATAATAGAAAAGAAGAAAACCAACCCAAAGAATTTGCTGAAATAATTTGGTATTAAGTTTAACAAATTGTTTACTTTTTCATTTACATTTATTATCAAGACTCAAACCGAGGTGGAGGGTATCAAAGATTCGGCACAGCCGAATTTAACACTCTTACTTTTTTTTTTAACTTTGGTTTTTCAATTTTGGACTTTTTTACTTTACACTAATATCTCTAATTTTTGATAATTTGTGACCGAATTTGACACTTTTCACTTATTTTGTATAATTTTTCCGAAATACTGGGTTATTGATGCTAATTATGATGATGCTGACGATGAAATTAGTGTAGATGGTTTTACGATGATAAAGTTGTAGGTGCTGTTTTTTTCGCATATTATGTCGGGCTTGCGCTGAGGATTTCAGGTCCCAAAGAAAAATGATTTGTTCTATGAGCTTGACCTCCCGCTCATAAAACCAAGCGGTGATGTCAAAGGAAAAACTTAATCAGTACAGAAGCTTTTTGTCTTTTAGGTGGTTTTTGTTTCTGCAAAAAACTCTCGTACGAGTAACTTAAATCTTTGGCTGATAGCCAATGAAAATTATGGTGATAACAAAATGTTCTAATGAAAAGATATAAGAATTATTTGGTTGGAAATTAGTCGAAATTAAATTTAATTAACCAAAATCGTTTTCAGTAGATACATTTGTCGCACGCTTTTGTTTAAAAAAAACCTTGATGAAATAACAGCAGAAGAGGCCGGTTTTAATCTTGAAACGCCCTTTTATACCGATTCAACAGTACACACAAATTAGAAACTGTTGGAAAATTCCATTTATTCAGCGGTAACTTATACACACACACATTAAAAACCTAATACCTATACAGTCCAACAAACTTCAAACTTTGACATACACTGCCTTATCCATCTTTAGTTAAATTTAGGAAAATAAATTTTGTACATATTCACAATGAAGTAAAATCAGTTTAAAAGAAATTCAAAAATCAATTTCCATATATTTATGAAGGCATCTTTAAGTATACAATATAAGTGCTACAAGCGCCTCTACAGTTCCATGACATTCAAAAATTTTGTTCTCGTAGGTTCAAGACCATCCAAGAAAACATCTTTCAAAACTTCTGAGAAAAAACATATTTTTTTATTTTGGGTTCACCCTATTAGCCTCTGATTTGTCTAATTAGTGATATACTCTAAAGGCTGCAACCTTCATATATCGTTACAAGTCGGTGCAGAAAATCGTTTGGAAAATGTCTTAAATAAATGTGAGCTTGAATTTCTTAGTCAAGTGGTCTGCAGCCGCTTAGGTACTGGGAAATATTGGAAATATGGCAACCCCAACAAGTAAACAAGCAAAAAAGTTAAAAGCTGTAAAAATAATGAATAATAAATATTTATTTATTTATTTATTTACATTATATTTTACAAACTAAATTTATAAAATATGGAAAAAAGGCGCCGGGTAACTAGACCATATGCGCTCGTATAGTTTGTATTAAAAGAAGAAAATTTGAAAATTAGTTCCAATAAAATGATAATAAATTAAAAATAAATAAAAGAAAGAAAAGTTGGCCTTAAACATCTTGAATGTTATGTTTTTGTAAACATCTTTGAATTTTCGGTAGATTATCATCAGCTGCACAATCAAGAATCTTTTCCAGTGGTTCGTCGGTTTTTGAAACTGGGCAATCAGTCAGTATATGAGATACGGTAAGATAAACATCACATATACTGCATTTTGGTGGATCTGTCTTCTGGTAATAGTGTTTAGAATTGAAAAGGGCTTTACCCACCCTTAGCCGGGCCATCATTACGCATTGCGACCTCGTTAAATTTTTATTGTATTTGGGTCTGCTGGGAGTGGGATTTTGTTGTCTTTGAACTATTTTAGGGAAGCAGGGCGTTTCCGTGATATGAGATAAACTTAAGGCTCGTTTAGCGCCATAGTCAGCACTTTCATTGCCTTGAATACCAATATGGGATGGAATCCATAGCACCAGAATATTCTGGTTCTGATTTTGTAGACGAAGCATGTCGTCGAAGGCACCATTATGATTTTTAATCAACGCCCTTGTGGCACTTAAACTATCAGTGCATATTAAAGTCCTTTGATCGTGTTCGATGGAATAACTGATGGCAGTTTTAATGGCAGCAATCTCGGCAGTAAAAATTCCCGCATGGTCTGGCAAACGAGTTTCGTTAACAGTTTCAAATTGATTTCTCTGTAGTTGTAAAACGATTGAATAAGATGTTATATTGTTATGAAATGATCCATCTGTGTAATAAATCACATTTGGAGAAAATGAGTTAATTTTTCGAGAAAACATCTTCTTAAAGCATAAGGGGGGGTTTGTGGTATTCTTGTTGTAAATACTTAAACCATCATCTATTCTTACCATACCGTCAGCGCAAGGTGATGTAACTGGTTTAGGTGGTATAGAGATATTCCATTTTCTCAAAATAGAGATAATATTTACAATGGAAGATGGTGGGCCATTTACCAAAGATTCAAGACGTCTCCAAAAAATTTGATGTAGACCATCAGATGATATAGTGATCGATCTAGATGCCATACTAATAGCACTCTTTTCTAATAGTGTTTGGAAATCTACAAAATTTGCTTCGGATCTCAGTTTTACCAACGGCGTTGTACGAAGTAAGCCAGAAGCGGTTCTGAAACAATTGTTGATGGATGTGTTAATTTTCTCAATATTTGATTTTGAGGTCCATCCATAAATTGTTATGCCATGCAAAATTGTTCCGATTGTCAAAGATTGGCAAATGTTAAGCGCTGTTTCAATATGAGGCCCTTTGTTGCGAGAGCAGATGAGTTTTAAAAGGTTGTTAATCTTGCTTAATTTATATGCCAGATGTTTGACGTGACTGTTCCAAAGAAGATTTTTCGTAAATAATATACCCAAAACTCTCATTTGTTCGTCAATTTGAAGACTTATGTTTCTGATACAAATTGTGCGACTTATACAGTTTCTTTTCTTGCAAACGTGAAGTATCTCAGACTTGTTAGCAGGTATAACAGCACCTCTGTTTTTGGCCCAGTTGTGGGCTTTGAGATCTAATGCGTTCAAACTTGAAAAAATCGCCTCTGGATTACCAGAAGCCACAGCAAAAATATTGTCTGCATAAATACCAACGTAGTCTATGCCAGGTAAATTTTCCACAGCCTTAGCTAAAGAGTTAGCATATACGTTATATAACACCACAGAGAGAGGTGAGCCTTGGGGCACTCCATTGTCCAATGGGTAAGTTGTGGAGAAATGTCCATCTACTTTAACAATTACCCTACGATTATCAAGAAATGATTTTAAAAGTTTTAAAATCTGTTTAGGGATATCTCATTCGTTGAGTTCTAATACAATGTAAGTTGATATAACTCGGTCAAAGGCCTTTTCGATATCCTCTGAGAGGAGCAAACTATGCCTTCCATCTTTGAGGTTCCGGCGTAATACCTCCTCTAGCTGATGACATATGCTGTGAACACCATGTCTGGGAATGAAAGCGTGTTGTAATTTAGATATATTATTTTTAGTAGAATGCCAGAAACGTTTGGCCAATATTTTCTCTAGTATTTTTGATAAAACTGGTAACAAAGAAATAGGCCGGTAACCCTCCTGTTGGTTAGGATTTTTACCAGGTTTAGGTATTGGTGATAAAATAGCTATTTTCCAATCATGCGGGAAGACGCCGGTTGCCAAAATGTTATTGTATAATTCGCAGAGACGTGATTTAAAATTTTTGGGCGCGTTCTTAACCATTGAATATGTTATTTTATCACGTGCTGGTGTGGAACCCTTAAGCGTTTTCATTATCTCATTTAGTTCATAAACTTCAATTTTTCGGGTCAATTCCTTATATCGCTGAATAGATTGTGGTAGCTGGTCAATATTCAGATTTCTTTTTTTTAATACAATTTCTGGATCGAAGGCACTATCCGAGCTGAGAGAACACCAAAATTTCGCAAAACTATCGGCAATATCCAAAGGATGAGAGAAGCTGTTGTTGTTGGCGTAAATGGTTGGAAAATTGTCTATTCGGTTTGACCTTAAGTTATTAATTTTACCCCATAAGACTCGAATATCCATTGATGGGTTTAAAGAATTAAGAAAGCTATCCCATGTAATCCTTTTCGCTGTTTTACATTCTTTTTTCACCTTTGCACAAAATTTTTTGTACTGTAATAAGTTGTTCATATTTCGACATCTCCTAAAAAGTTTCCATGCTTCTTGTCTCAATCGAATTAATTTAGAAATTTCAGAATTAAACCAAACTGGGTTATTTCTTTCTTTAGGTTTGCGGCTGAGAGGAATTGATTCATTAGCCGTTTTCCTTAAAATGCGTTTCATTTGAGCAGCTTCTTTGTTAATGTTTAAAGTTTTCTCAAATTGGTTGACCGCTAGAGCAGCCCTCTTTTCGAAAAGAGGCCAGTCAGCTTTTTTATCTTTGAAACGAGGCGTAAATTTTTTTTTTACAATATCAATATTATTAGTGATTTTAATAGGAAAGTGATCGCAAACTTCCGGCATGGGTAGACAAGTCCCGGTCAAACTCGGTGCAAAATCCACACTGCACATGGAAACGTCTACAGCAGTTAGAGTATTTCTAGTACTAAGTAGGGTTGAAGATCCATCATTTAAAATTACCAGGTTCTGGTCATTCGCAAAATCTTCTACGATTTTTCCATTTGGTGAATTGAAAGCAGAGCCCCATAAGATATTTTGCGAGTTTAAGTCTCCCAGTAAAAGATGATGCACATTTCCGGCGAGAGATATATTATTGACCACTGAGGCAGATAAGTTAACATCACCCTCTTTGTAAATATTAGTAATATGATGTTCCGAATCACCAGATATTATTATGGTTTGGAAGAGCAAAGTTCCAGTCGATGTTAGATGTTGAGTAAAGTTTAGATTATTTTGTACCAGTAAAGCTATACCCGATTTGGCATAGTCATAATCATTGTTGTGGTGAAAAATTTTAAAACCTTGTAAATGCAGAAGGTGTAGATTTTTTGTTATTATATGCGTTTCTTGCAGTGCTATAATGTTAGGTTTGTGTCTTGAAATTAAGAGTTCCAATGCGTACTTGTTGTTTAAAAATCCTTGCATGTTCCACTGGAGAAGATTAATGTTTAGGCCATAGTTCATAATTTTATTTTCCTTTTTTGCCCTTTGAGGGTAAAGGCTGTGTCTTTTTTAAAGTATTAGGTGTAATTAAAACGTTTAATTCAGGGAAATTATTATATAATTGTTTTAAAGGTGTGTTATCGACGTTTGAATTGTTTATAGTTGTTTTTGGGGGAGTGTTTAGGCCTAAGCCCTCACTTATATCATGAATAACCATTTCCTCAGTTATGTTATGATCGATATTTGCCTTAAAACAATCGTAAAAAGAGTCATCTAAAGTCATAGATTTATCATCACTGAATAAAGTGAAATCTTCTGAATTTATATTTGTATTCGATTTATTTATTGTTGTGGTAGTTAAAGATATTGGTTGTTCATTGAGAGAGATTATTTGAGAATATGATTTTTGTATTGTAGTGGAAGAATCTTGATCTGTTGGTGGAATCTTCGGTGTTTTGTTCTTATTGTATTTAGTTATAGTTGTAGCTGAATTGTCTGTTGCTTTGGTTTTGTTTTCGCCATCATTGTTTTCGTCTCGGATGTTTGTTATTTTTGTTATCGGTTTTATGCTGTTTGTTGCTGTTTCGCCATTTGTTATTTGAGCATAGGAAGGTTTTTTATTGCCATTTCTTTTGGTAGGTTGAAGTGTATTTAGAGAAGGATTGTCGTTGAAAACTTTCCACGCCTCGCGTGTTGTGCATCTTCTAGAAATTCTTAAGTGGTTTACTAATTTATGTTTCCAGAAAGTTGGACATTCCGAATCATAAGAAGTACTGGTATCTGTTTGGCAGTTTAAACAGTATTTACGAGTGCAGGTTTCATGTGTCTCAGAAAATCCACATTCCTTACATTGCTCCACGCTTTTACACCATTTTCTCGTATGGCCTAATCTTTGGCAGTTTAGACATCTCATGGGATTTGGAATATATTCCTCAACGGTGACTACTTCCCAGCCAAGTTTCAAATTCTCCGGCCGATAGATGAGATCAAAAGTAATGATTGCAGCATCAGTTGCTACTATTTTATCATATTCTTTTTTAGTAATCTTTCTTATATCTACAACTTTTTGGTCTTTAAGAGATTCCAGCAGATCCTCTTGTGAAATATCTATTATTTTTCTGGAGAATATACGACCTTGAGTTTGAGTTTTGTGTAGAGTAATTCTAACTGGAATACAGTCGATGTAATTGGATCTAATATATTTTTCAGCAGTTTTGTTGTCTGGTACCTTTATTAACAAGTCACCACTTTTCATCTCCTTGACTTCCATACGATCGCGTGAAATAAAATTTAAACCTCTTTCTACCTTGAAAACATTGTAGGAAGCTAATGGAGCAACTTGTATTCCTTCTTTTAGTGATATAGCCGTTGCAACTAAATAACGAGGGAGATTTTGTTGATTTGATGAAATTTCCGGTAATGCTATAAAATCTTCAGCACGTGGTCGTTTATTTTTATTGGTTTTGATTTTCACGGTCGAAGCGTCAAGCTTCCGAAACTGGTTATAGTCCGGGGGATGAACCCCGTTCATAGCGTAAATCTCTAGCTTTCTTTTTATTATTTAAATGCCCAATATAAATTTAAAATTAAGTAGTTAATTCAAAGGAAAAAAAAAAGAAAAAAGATGCACAGAAGCCGCGATAACTTAAGCGAATTGATAATACTAATAAACAGTCAATAAAAATGCGTTTTCACTAGGCAAATGTAATGTTTCTGAAAATTAAATTTATTTTATTTTTTCAATTAATATTTTTATTTTTTAAAAAGAAAACAACACGACTGCCTTCTATGAAAAAAAATTTTCGAATGAAATAATAAATATATTTAAATGTTTAAAAATAGAAAAAAGACTATAAAACACAAATATAAACAACATAGAACGGGCTTAGAATAAAGTTTAATTAAAAAGAAAAGAAAAGAACATTTTTATTTTCTGGGAAAAAAATCGCAATGAGATGGTCGAATGCAGCGCATGATTTACGTGTTGCGGTGGATTGAAGAAATAACACACTCAATTTTTTCTTTAATCGTTAAAGTTTTTATTAATAAATTTTAGTTTTCATTTAATTAATATTTTTAACAAATTTTAGTATTTTATTTTAATATAACAATTTTTATTTTACAAAACTTTTAATAGGGTTTTTATTTAGTTTCTACTTTGAGTTTAGTTTACTTTTTATTTCACAATAGAAATTTTTATTTAGTTCTACTTTCAGTTTACTTTTCATTTTACAATAGAATTTTATTTTAGTTCTACTTTAAATTCAGTTTACTTTTTATTTCACAATAGAATCTTTATTTTGTACCTTTCTAATCTTGAAATTAATCTTTTCAACTTCTAAAACATTGGTCATAACCCAAGTTTATATTGATCAGTCGATGTTGATCATATCGATCAGTATCGCTGATTCAACATTCAATGTAATGTAACCAAACTTATATGCTGCAATAAAGTATTTTTATTTGGTACTTCATTTCCACACTTGAGAATAATTATCCAGAATTATCTTGTGGGTCAGCCAAACAATATTGATCTTATCGATATTGATCGTATCGTTCAATATTATTTAGCTTGACAAAATCAATATAATGTACCAATTTTATGTGCTGTTGTGTATTTGTTTGGTACATTGCTTCCGCATTCAAAGCAATTGAAAGTGTTTTCTAGTGTGTCAGCGTACATTGTCATACTTTATAAACAACCAAAATTATTTGGAATTTAAATATGCCAATGTACTCCGATACCATCCCACAAACAAACAATGGGTCAATATAAATTTCTTGGGAATTTACTTGACATAAGTACTTGACATAATTAGAAAAGATCTATGTTTATAAAAAAATGTATGTATTTATAAAAATGTATGTTAAATATAAAATAATAAGTGTATGTGAGTATGTGCGTTTGTTAATAAAATGTATGTAGTTATGTATATTAATTATGTATATTAAAAATGTATAAATAAAAATAGAAGAAATGTAAATATGTGTGTTAGTTATGTGTTTGATGAAATAAAGGGTTTTTCAATAAGAGCGCTACAAAAGTTTTTTTAAATAAAACAAAAACGGTTTTGGATATCAGTGAAATTCTTTATTCCTGTGAAAGTACGTTCGATGCCATTATGTATGGAAATCGATCTCTTTTGCATGGCCACCACGGGCACGCTTGCAGAAGTCCAGACGCTGAACCCAATTTTCGACGGTTTTCAAGCATAAATCGGCCGATACTGCTGCAATTTCAGGTTCGATATTTGTACGAAGTTCATCAATCGTCGCTGGCTTGTTGGCATAGACCATAGACTTGACGTAGCCCCACAGGAAACAGTCCAACGGCGTCAAATCGCACAACCGAGGCGGCCAATCGACTGGACCATTTCGTGAGATAACACGTTCTCCAAACTTGGTTTCCAATAAATTGATTGTGACATTCGCTGTGTGGCTTGTGGCGCCGTCCTGTTGGAACCACATGTCCTCCAAGTCCATATCATCCAATTGGGGCCAAAAATATTCGGTTATCATTGAACGGTAGCGATTCCCATTCACAGTAACGTGCCGGTCTTGATCATCACGGAAGAAGTACGGCCCAATGACGCCGCCGGCCCATAAACCGCACAAAACCGTAATTTTTTTGGGATGTAATGATAACTCATGGAGTACGTGTGGATTGCTGTCAGACCAATAACGCATATTTTGTTTATTGACGAAGCCATTCAGCCAGAAATGAGCCTCATCGCTGAAGATGATTTTTCGATGAAAATCCGAATCATTTTCAAGTTGTTGCTCAGCCCAATTCACGAACATACGACGCTTCTGGTGGTCAAGCGGCTTCAGTTCTTGCGTCAATTTGATCTTGTAAGGATGCAGGCCAAGATCTTTTCGCAAAATTCGCCACAACGACGTCACAGAGATGCCCAACGCTTGAGAACGACGTGTGAGAGACACATTTGGACTTTCTTCAATTGAAGCCTCAGCGGCAGCAATATTCTCGACACTACGGGCACTTCTTTGTCTCACTGGCACGGGAACATTTTATACTGTGCCTGTGGGTTCAAATTTTTCCACTAGTCGCTCAATTGTTGATCTGCTAGGACGATTATGACGACCATAAATTGGACGTAGCGCTCTTAACGTTGAGGCCACTGACTCCGAATTTCGGTAGTAAATTTTAATAATTTCGACTCGTTGTTGGCTCGTATATCTTTCCATCATGAAATGGCAAACCTTACTGAAGAGAAATGTCAAAAGAGCGGCAAGAAATATGGCGTCGTTTGCTGTCTTGCTGTCCCTGTCTTTCTACTTTTGTAGCGTCCCTGTTGAAAAACCCTTTACATGTGACGTGGTGGTGGAACGTTGCGGTAACGTAACTTTTTTCGCTGTACAGTTCTCGATAGCACTGAAGTGTATGCTCCATTTGTCTGGACACCTTTGGGCTTCTTTCTGTTGAAGGATCGTTATCGGAAAATATGTACATAGCTTCTTTAATAAGAGAGAAAGCTTTTGTAATTTTTTGTCTTGTTAAATAACGTAGATTTCACCGTGCGTAATGTCTTCTTGATTCGCTAAATTAGCAGGACTTCAAGCATAATAATCAATTCATCAGTTGTAATATCTTCTTCGTTACATTTAAGGATATCTGCCACATCTTCAGGGTCTATTTCATCTAGCCCTGCTTCACGCGCAAGAAGGACAATTTCGGTTTGAATCTCTTGAGTGTTTTGTAAGTCCTGGCAGTTCTCGATGACAGAAATACATTCTGGCCATAATTTTTTCCACACTCCATTCATTGCAGTATTCTTTACTTCATCCCAAGACTTTTTAATGTTTTCAACAGCATTCATTATATTAAACTGCTTCCAAAATTATTTAATTGTTAGTTGGTTCGTACCATCAATATACTCAATCAGATTCTTGAAGACTCGCCGCAAATAGTAAGCTTTGAAATTAGAAATTACATCCTGGTCCATTGGCTGCAATAACGGAGTGGTATTTGGGGGTAGAAAAACAACTTTTATGTTGTCAGGTATGTTGGGAAGTTTATGGCTGGGTGCATTGTCAATGACTAGCAATGCCTTGGCAATATTTTGCTCAGAACTAAATTTTGTCACTGCTATTAAAAAAAAATTATTTAGCCAGTCTTCAAAAAGGTGTGCCGTCATCCAACCTTTTTTATTTGATCGCCAAATAACAGGAAACTTTGACTTATCTTTGCCTTTGAAAACACGAGGATTTTCAGAATGATATATTAGTAGAGGCTTTAGCTTGTGATCACCTGCAGCATTCCCTCCAACTAAAATCGTAATTCGATCCTTTGCTGCCTTAAAACCTGATGCTGATTTTTCTTCTTTTGATATGAATGCTTTTGCTGGCATTCTTTTCCAAAAAAGGCCCGTTTCGTCTACATTGTACACTTGCTGTGAGGTATACGAACCGGTTTCAACAATTTTCTTAAATTCTTCAGGAAACATTTCTGCCGCCTGGACATCCGCACTGGCTGCTTCTCCCATGGTTTTTAAATTGTGCAACGAATGCCGTTTCTTAAAGCGATCAAACGCCTCTGCTAGCTAAAAACGGTTCAGAGTGAGAACTTTCTCCATTTTTTTGTTAGTAAATCCATGTGAAGGCTTTCTTTTTCCTGAATAATAGCTGTGCTTAATGGAATATTTCGTTGCGCTTGGTAGTCTACCCACACACTAAGCATTCGTTCCATATTCTCCATAATATCACTCCTTTGTCGTGCAACAAGCTTTGCTGTTGCATACTAGCATGTATACTAGTTGTATACTAGCTCTTATTTTATCCTTGTTGTCTTTTATTGTACCCACAGTTGAAGTAGCCAGGCCCAAAGTTTTTGCTATTTCTTTATTTTTTTCGCCCGCATCGAATCGTCTTAAAACATCAAGTTTTACTTCTAGCGCAATGGCTTTACGTACCTTTTTTGCACACTTAACTTTTTTAATACTACCAGTTCTTTTACCAGCCATTTTATGGAACAAAATTAATGCACTTGTTTACTTGAACGAATAAAAACTTATACTAAATAACGAAACATGTACATATGCTCAAAAAATGAAATTCTACTAAATAATGTTTTTCAAAGCCTACTGATTCACAAACTGAATAGATATTCAATTTAAAATTTTGTTATTTTTGAAAATATATTAAAAAACTGAATTTCTACTAAATCATTTTCTCAAAGCCTACTGATTTACAAAATGAATATTAAATTTAAAAATTTTTATGTTTGAAAAATATTTTATTGGAAATAGAAAGAATATTGAGGATGCCCCAATAATAATTAAATTCAATAGCCCTATGACCGAAATTATATGCTTAGAATGATAACTACACATATTAAATCAACCAAATCTTCATTACAACTAAATCAAATCGGAATTATGAGTTCAAAACCGTTTTTCGTCAACGAAAATCTCACTCCAGCAAACCATCGCATTTTAATCGCTGCTCGTAAGTTGAAAAATGAAAATATGGTATCGTCTGCTCATACAAATAGGGGCCTTGTATATATTCGAAAACTGGGAAGCGATGAATCATTATGTATACCCTCAATAGAAATATTAAAAGAGTTATTTCCTTTTCGAAACAATGATGAATTTCATGATGAAGCGATGACAGATAGAAATGATGGTGCCTGATATATTTTTTATAAAATTTAACAATTTTCTTATCACTTCATACATTTTATATAAATATTTTTTGATTTTCTACTTTTATCTACTTTTTATCATTTTAAAATAACTTTAATCTATTTCTCCTTAATTTATTTTTGCAATTTTTTTATTAATTTTAAAATTTGTATTAGTTTTGTTCCTTTTTTATTACCATTTATTATAATAACATACAATTGTGTTGCTTTCAAATCTGTGATATATGATCTGTGCTAATAGTTATAGTTCCAAAGATAACGTTTTTAACATGGTAAGGATTCTGGCGAAACAAAAATCTGGACTCAAAATTGTTCATATAAATGCACAAAGTCTTAATAACAAGATAGATGAGTTTAGATATATTTTTGTTGCCTCTGGAGTTGACGTCATCTGCGTATCTGAAACCTGGTTCGATTCCTCAGTCAATGATTCAATTTTCAATTTGCCGGGATTTAAATTATTTCGTGCTGATAGGATAGCAAACGCTGGTGGTGTCTCAATTTATGTGAGAACGGAGATAAATTTTTGTGTAAAGCTAAGATCAGAGCCTACTAGTGAGATTGAGTACCTATTTCTTGAATTAAACACGAAGGATAAAGAAAAAATTCTTATTGCCTGCGTATATCGACCGTATAACTTTATTGATACCAAAGACTTTTTTAATAAAATTGAATCTCTGTCCTTATTGTACAATGACGTAATCATTTCTGGTGATTTCGATAGTAACCTGCTAGTTGATAAGACACTTTCAGAGCCCATGCAAACGCTCGGTCTTTTGCCTGTTAATATGATCGTTCCAACCCATTATCCAAGTGGCTCGAACAGTTTCCTTGATGTATTCTTTAGTAATCATAAAAGCAAAATACTGCTTTACGATCAATTTTCTGCCCCTGTTTTTTCGAAGCATGACCTAATTTTTATGATATATCATACCTATGTTAACAATGAAGATGTACAATACACTTATAGAGATTTTCGTGGCATTGACTATACAGCGTTAAACCAGCGTATTGATTGCGTTCATTGGGATTCAATTTATGGTCTTGAGAATGTTAATGATCAAATTGCTTTCATTCAAAATAACCTTCTCACAATATTTTATGAAATTGTGTCTGAAAAAACAAGAACACTTAAACCTATACAGCCTCCTTGGTTTACTTCAATTATAAAACGTTTAATTGATAAACGAGATTTGGCATATAAACGTTGGAAGAAATTTAAAACGCCTGAGTTACATTCATTGTTCAAATCCATTAGAAAGGAAGTTGTAAACTGCATATATATTGCAAAATCCAATTATTATCGACAGAAATTCTCTTCAGCTATTGATAGCAAGAGAAAATGGAAAGAGATCCGTGAAATAGGTATTGCGAAGGGAAATCCTTGCACTGTTGGTTCTGATGTGGACGTTAATAAGTTAAAAAAATTCATACTGTGCCTATTGAGAACTGTTGATTTTCGATGTGTGGATCAATCTGAAGTTCTTAAAAGTATTACATCAATTAAGTCAAATGCTGTGGGCTTAGATGAAATTAATCCAAGATTTTTAAAAATTGTCGTTCCTAAACTTCTTCCATTTCTTACGTATTTAATTAATACAATATTAACAAAATCAATTTTTCCTGATATCTGGAAAAAAGCAAAAATCATTCCTATTCCAAAGAATAACAGCGACTTCCCACCTATTGCGATACTACCATTTCTATCCAAGGTTATGGAAAATCTTATGTACGGGCAAATGAATGAGTATTTAAAGAATCAACATCTTCTTACGGATATACAATCTGGGTTTAGACAGAACAGATGTAGTGGAAGAAATAAGATCAAAACTAGATAAGAATATGGTATCATTTCTTGTGCTTTTAGATCACAGTAAGGCCTTCGATTCTACTCACTAAACTCGAGAAAATCTTTAATTTCTCAAGTTCGGCTAATAAACTAATTTCCTCTTATCTTATTAATCGCAAACAAGTGGTTTCTTTAAATGGAGTGACTTCTAAAGCAGCGGATGTTGACAGAGGTGTGCCTCAGGGGTCTATTCTTGGTCCATTGCTTTTCTGTATGTATATTAACGATTTGCCTGAGGTTCTGAATTACTGTGGCGTACAAATGTATGCTGATGACGTACAGTTGTACTTAAGCAGCAGAATAGAAAATGTACAACATTGTACTGACTGTATTAATAGTGACTTGGATAATATACATAAATGGGCATGTACAAATGGCTTATGTATAAACCCTGATAAATCAAAATGTATTTTCATTTCAAGAAGTAATAAAAAAAGACTGAATGACAATATTTTTCTACATATTAACAACTCAAGAATCGACTTTGTTCAATCATCATCGAACTTGGGAATCACATTTAATGCTGAACTTTCTTGGTCTAACAATATAAATATATCAGCTGGTAAAGTTCATGGGATGTTGAGAAACTTGTGGGCTGTGCAATCATCGACGCCGTTTGAAATAAGATTGCTTTTGGCAAAAACCTATTTAATACCAGTTCTACTGTACGGGTGCGAAATATTTGCAAATTGCGACACTATTGACTTTAATCGCCTCGAGGTCACATATAATAATATAGCCAGATACGTTTTCAACAGAGGTAGACGAGATAGTATATCATCATATTCATACCAGTTACATAATACAAGTTTTAAAGATTTATTAAAATATAAAAGCCTTTTAATGATGCATAAGATTATTTATCTGAAGAACCCAGAATATCTTTTTAACAAAATTATTTTTGCACAATCGCCTCGTGGAAGAAATTTGATATCACAAAAATACAAATACCTAATGTCTACAAGACAATTTTTCAACTACACCACGTGTCTTTGGAACAATTTACCATCATATATCCAAGTACAAAGCAACGCATTACTTTTTAAAAAGGAACTTAAAAAATTTTTTGTTTGAATCTATGTTAAATGTCAACTTTATTATGTTCATTATTATGTTAATTTTTATGATAAATTTACTTTATTTTTATTAAACTCGAAATTTACTGTAACTCAATGTTAATATTACAAATGTTACTTGCTATCACTGTAATTTATAAGATTTTTTCTTGTTGTGATAGCAATTCAATAAAACAATATATAATAATAATAATAAAATACTGTCCGTAAAACGAATTTTACATCCGTATAACGAATTGCGTTCCTAATTAGTCATGTCCGTAACTTCGAAATTCCGTAAAACGAGTATCCGTCAAGCGGGGTCTTACTGTATTGCTAATTAAATTATCTGGGTTGATAGAACTGTGTGGATCTATACAGCATGGATGATGACAAAAATTTGGTTGTTCTTATCAAGATTGGTAATGTTGGCATGAGGTTGTTATCCAATTCAAATGATGGCTTTTCTCTTAAGTTGATGATGTTTTTAAATTGTCAGTTGTTTTCCATATTAAATGTGGGAGTTTTCATTGATATGTTGGATTAGATTGGTGTTGTCATGGTTTGATTGGATCAGATAAGAATGTTGATGTTGACACTGCATGTTGTTGAAAACAATTAATCCTGTCATCGGATCGTTTGTTCTGGAATTAGACTTAATTATAAATGTGGAATATTTACAATTATAAATGCTTTTTTCCGATTTGCAATAATAAAAAAAAAATTCTTCTCTTCGTCATTTCTCCCAACTCCAATATGTTGTATGTGTCAGGAAAACATGTTGATCATTCCAATAGCTCCTTATCTGATTTGCAGTAATATACCTTCTACCTTCTATGATTATTATGTAAATAAAATTATAATATTTTCCGTTGCAGTATTGTTAATGGGTATTCATTATTATATATTTTTTTGTCAATATTAAAGTTAAATATAATAGTATTATTTTAATTGTTATGATTATGGTGTAGTCAACCGTTCTCAAGTATTGCATCCCACAGATGTCTCTTGCATTTTCATAAATTCTAAAATTTATTAGTAAATCGTTTTCCTTTAAGCTATTTGTCACCATAGTGTAACATTTCCATACAATCCTAATTATTATGCCGTTATATTTAATCAAAATTCAAAATGTACTTTCTAACCTAATATCCTTCAAAATTTTAAATATATCCTTTAAAAAAAAATTTATATTAAAATAATGATAACTCTCAAAAAAAAAAAATGTTTTCTTAACACAAATAATAATGGTTTCTGTTGATTTGGTTTTAGACCAGGATAATGGTTTCTAATTAATAATAATTCAAAGTTATCTGAAAAACTTTTTTTCAAAATTTATAATCATATTTTATGCTTATAAACAATTTAATTTAAATTAAATTTATATAAACCGAATTAAAAACAATGTTGTTCTCTTTATAAAATTGGATTCATCATCATCTCAAATTTTTAACACAATATTAAAACTTGTCCAAATTAATGTTTTATTTCCCTTTACTTTATTTATTTCCTCAAAACAAATTAACTTCCTAAACCAGTAAAAGATCCTCTTCCGAACTTCGAAATATATCCATAAAAAAAAACAATTCTCAAAAAAAAATGTTTATTTTTAAACACAAAATGTTATAAATTAATAACAGTAGTTCAATGATAATTCAAAAGTCATATTCTAAGCTTTTATCTAAGTTTGTAATTAAATTAGAAATAGTTAAATTAATTTAAATCTATAGAAATATAATTGTCAGTATTTTCTTCTGAAAAAATTTTCCTTAAAAATGTTTTCATTCAAATGTATGTATTTATTGTCTTGTGAAATAATTTTAATTCTTTTCCAAATTTTGCTTTCCATTTCACTTAGTCTCCCAAATAAAAAGAGATTCTTGTAATCTATATATATCATCGACCACTTTCCTATGTACGACTTGGTATGTATCTATGTAGTGATAAAATGTTCAATTTAGTCTGTCATGTCAATATACCTACCATCTATTCCCATCAGGTTGTTCGAGTCATATGATGTTATGAGGAGGGGTTGTTTTAAAGAGGGGATTCGTTCCTCATTTACAGTATTTCATTAAATTTCCTTTTTTTTTCTTTTTTTATAATAAATTCCAATTTCAAATATTCATTAGTAAACCTGTAGTCCCAGGAGTCTGTCTGAATTCTTCTTCTTTCGTTTTATTTATATGTCTGATAATTTATATTCCCTAATTTGAAATTAATTCACTTTTCCCTTAAAAAAATATGTAATTTCCTTTTTTCTTTTCCCCTCACAAATTTCCTTCAACCTCTGTTTGTCCTTTCATGTTAGTATCCATTCGATGTTCCTTCTGTAATTTCATCAGATCCAGCCCAAAGATAGTCCCATCAAATATGGGTCAACTAACCAGTGAAGGTCGGGTATAATCGTCATCCGAGATTATGTCTATATTCTAAGTCGAACTCCAGTTGATCGGGGAGGGTGAGTCACCCCGACCATTCAGGAGTCCATTCAGTCTACTCCGACCTGATTTATACAAGAAATATCTGCGCTCCGTGGTCATTCGTAATCTTCTTATAACTATGGTTCTGTATCCACGCCAATTCCTCCGTGCTAGATCCGTCAGTCTCAAAGTCGGTAGTGTAACTGTCACTCATTATTGTCTTTTTATTTCCAATACTAAGATCTTAGGCAAATAGAGAATAGAAAGTTTGAGAATACAACATCAAACAATCAAAGAAGACAAGGATAACACTAAGCTGCAATATTCAATCATAATTACCTAAACATTAGTTCCACGATATTAGTTCTCAAGTTCAACACCATGATTTCCTATTTTCATCATGATTATTTATCCCCATGAATTTATTCAATTTCATTAAATTCGTGTCGTGATGTCCATTCCCAATCCAATGACCTGACGATGTAAATGAAACCTCTACAATTAATGCTAGAATTGTTCGATATGTTGTCAACAGAACGTAGGGTGAAAATGAGATAATTCTTGTTTTAATTTATTTTATCTCACTTATAAGCCAACTATCATAGTCTCAATATTCAAGTTGATTTCTGTTCCATATTTCAATTTTCAATTATATATTCTTCCATTATTTACATATTTTAACAAATTTGATATTTACATATGAGATCTTATCTTTAAATATAGATATTGTAACAAATAATGTATAGGATCTAAAGATATTAAATAGTTTTTATTTTATTTTTTAATGATTTTTAAAGGAAAATGGAAGGAAAAAACCTTTAAATGATTTAATATATTCAAATACCATCTGAAAATATTTATATGGTTATAGGAGGTTTATTAGAAATAATAGACCTCTAAAAGCAAATAATTTTCAATTTGGTGATTTCTTTTTTAATTTTAAGTTATTTCTCTACATTCTCTTATCAGTGGGTAAGAGGAATTTTCAATTTTGGCAAAGTTATTGTTATTAATCCTTGATATGAAATCGATAATTTTTTCATAACCGGTTTCTTCATGAAGAAGGTTTGTAGGATATCTACAGGGCTTTTTATATATCATTTTAAGACATTTGTTTTGTATAATGTGTAAGCGTTTTAGGTGACAGTTGGCAGCGGCACTCCAAATAGGACACGCGTATGTTAATATTGGCCTTATAACACTTTTGAAGAGTAGATTTTTATTTTGGTGGTTTAGAAATGACCTTCTATTTAGTAGTGGTCATAATGCTTTAAATGATTTTATAGCTTTTTGGCACGTAGCCATAATATATTGTTTAAATGTAAGCTTTTTATCCAAGACAACTCCGAGATATTTGACATCGTTAAGTACATTTATGGTATTATTTCCAATAAAAAGATGACGTCTTAGTCTTTTGGGAGATTTGTCGAATGGAAAAATTATTGCTTGGGTCTTGTTTGGATTAATTTTGATTTTCCATTTGTGGAAATATTTACTGCAATTTACAAGACCCTTTTCCATTTTCTCCAGGAGTGCACCTGTAACTTGGTTTGAAGAATTTAACGCAGTATCATCTGCGTAATAAGCAATTTTCATACATTTTGGGACTTTAAAATCGGATGTATATATCGAGTAAAGCAATGGCGACAAGACTGATCCTTGAGGTAACCCTGCGGTAATGGTTTTTGGAGATGATGTTTCAATATTAGTCGCAACTTTAAAGCTTCTGTCGCGAATGAAATCTGTCGCTAATGAATATTGTTCCCCTTTTTTGAATATTTTCACCCCATGACTTCAAAGAGGATAATAATCTAAATTTTTTGCATTTTATGAACACAGCACTTTGATACCTTTCGATTGATGTATAAAATTAGGTTACTCTTAATTTAGAATATATAAAAAAATACACTTTTTGAAAAAAGTGCAAATAAAATGCGACATTTTTTGTCAGAAAAGAAAACGGCATAAGTTACTTAATAAACTAATAGGTCTATAGCTATTTGGGTTAATTTTTGGCTTACTATGTTTGTTTATGGCTATAACCTTAGCATTTTTGAAATGGTTTGGGAAATAGTTGAGTTTGATGCAGCTGTTAAATATTATAACCAGTAATTTTAGAGCTTTGAATGGTAACTTTAAGAGCAGGTTGGGAAAATTATCAAAACCAGGGGGGTTTTGAGGGTTTTAGTGATAAGACAATATTCATTACTTCTTCAAGAGATGTATAAATTGCAGATTCAGAACTAGGATTTTCCTTCTTAAAGTTATTTACTGTTGTATTTATTAGTGTATCCGCTGAGTGGTTGTAGTTCGTAGTGAGGTTATTTGCTTGGACAAAAATGATTTATCACCTGGTTTTAAATTGGATAATAATTGACACCATTTCTTATTGCGTTCCGAATTAATACTTTTATCAATTATGTTACTTACAAACTTAGTACATTGATTATAAAAAGTTTGCTCGGCTATATTTGAAGATCGTTGGCTTTTTCTTTTAAAGCGTCTTCTTAGTTTAATATATCTCACAGTACATTCTGGTAATGTGTAATTATTTTGTTGAGTTATTTTAGGTGTCGACACATCCCTTGCTTCGGAAACTACATTTATAAATTTTTGGATTTCCTGATCAACAATAGCAAAATTCTCGCATGCAAAAAACTTATTTTTACTCGCACTCGCAACTCGCAGTGAATGTGTTTAACGCTTTAACTACAAAATATGTGATTGCGATTACATACAATTTTTAAAAATCGTTTATAATTATAATTAAGTCATTAATATTCACAAAAAAACGAAATTGGACCTTTTGCAAATGTAATTAAATTAAAATGTTAAATTTCCATTTGATATTAAGAAAATATCAATTCTAAAAATTGGAATTCAGATATCCAATTATAATTAACAAAATATCAATTGGATTTCAGAAAATTATATTTAAACTTCGGAAATAATAATTTGAAATTTAGAAAATATCATTCGAATTTTTTATTATATAAAAATTTTATAGGTCTATTATGGATCTCAACCGAACTTTAGTTGCGTTGTCAAATGGCAACGCAACTGACATTTAAATTGGTATTATGTAAGGCAACTTTCTTCAGTTGCCCAAAAGTTATCGAATATGCTATTTTGACAGTTTAGCAACTGAAAATAAATGTAAACAAAAGATAAAGAGCATTGACAAAAGTGAATTTGTGTAAATCAAAGTGAATTTGTGAGAAAAATTTATATTATATATGTAAAATTATAATAAATATGTTAAGCTCAGTGGAATTATTTTTTTGATGAGGATGAGGAGGTCTTAGACGTTTCATATATTGGACGGCACTTGAGGGACAGCTCTAATCCTCTGTGAGTAAATTTTTATGTTTAAATTAATTTTCAATAAACCATTACTTGTTTTAGTTTCAAAGCTTATTTTCGTCTTCCAAAAGATACAGTGGTTCATATAGTGGAAGCCTTAAATAATGACTTTAAAAAAAGTCATCGGGCAACAGCAATACCTCTACTAGTTATTAAAAATTTGTGCAGCTCTCAGATTTTTTGCTGAAGGTAGTTTTCAGAAATCCCACGGCAACGACTTCAATCTGGGAGTGGCTCAATCTACGTTGTCGGTGGTATTAAAAAAAAGTCGTTCATTTAATAAAACAAAAACTATGTAAAGTGTGGATAGTATCAAAGATGAAGAAGAAGAAAAATCAAAAAATAAAAACTTTTTTTTTTGTTCAAAGTGTCTTGGGGTTGTTGATGGGACACACGTACATATCATCGGACCGAAAGAGACATTCGTCACTTCTATTTGAACAGCAACCAAAAATATGCAGTTGCCAATATGATTACTATCTGACAACTGAAGTTGACAATTCTCAGTTGCCAGTTGCCATACGTAATACCATTTTGTCAACTGGCAACGCAACTAAAGTTGGGTTGCTATCGATAATAGACCCATTATTCTTTAAACACAAATTGAAATTCAAAACAAAACAACACTAAATTTGTTTACATTTAAAAAATCAACTGAAATTAAAAATAAAAATTTAATTCAGGTAACGTTAATAGCATTTTAAAATAATTTTAAGATGGAAAATCCTAGTTCTGAATCACCTAGTTCTGAATCAGCAATTTATACATCTCTTGCAGAAGTAATGAATATTGTCTCATCAATAAAACCCTCAAAATCTTCTGGTTTTGACAATGTTCCCAACCTGCTCTTAAATAAACTACCACTCAAAGCTCTAAAATTACTGGTTATAATATATAACAGCTGCATCAAACTCAACTATTTCCCAAACCATTTCAAAAATGCTAAGGTTATAGCCATAAACAAACACAGTAAGCCAAAAAATAACCCAAAATAGCTATAGACCTATTAGTTTATTAAGTAACTTAGTTAAAATATTTGGAAAAATACTACATTCTCGTCTTAGTGAATTTGTAATGACCAATTCTATTGTTGCTAAAGAACAATTTGGATTTAAAAAAGAGCAGAGCACCACTAACCAAATTAACAGATTTAAAAATCAAATAATCATCAATAAAAACAATAAATGTTCAACGGGTCTAATATTGTTAGATATTGAAAAAGCGTTTAATACCGTTTGGCATAATGGCATCTTATTTAAACTTCTTGATGCAAATATACCAAAATATCTATGTATGTAAACTTATTTCAGATTTCGTTCGCGACAGAAGCTTTAAAGTTGCGATTAATAATGAAACATCATCTCCAAAAACCTTTACCGCAGGGTTACCTCAAGGATCTGTCTTGTCGCCATTGCTTTACTCGATATATACATCCGATTTTAAAGTCCCAAAATGTATGAAAATTGCTTATTACGCAGATGATACTGCGTTAATTTCTTCAAACAAACTTAAAGGTGCACTCCTGAAGAAAATGGAAAAGGGTCTTGTAAATTGCAGTAAATATTTCCACAAATGGAAAATCAAAATTAATCCAAACAAGACCCAAGCAATAATTTTTCCATTCAACAAATCTCCCAAAACTGCCAAGACGTCATCTTTTTATTGGAAATAATACCATAAATGTACTTAACGATGTCAAGTATCTCGGAGTTGTCTTGGACAAAAAGCTTACATTTAAACAACATATTATGGCTACGTGCCAAAATCATTTAAAGCATTATGGCCACTACTTAATAGAAGGTCATTTCTAAACCCCAAAAACAAAAATCTACTCTTCGAAAGTGTTTAAGGCCTATATTAACATACGCTGCCAACTGTCACCTATAACGCTTACAAATTATACAAAACAAATGTCTTAAAATGATATATAACAAGTAAGAAATTATAGTCGGTCTAGACCGACTATACGATACTCTATACCATGGTTTAGAGACCCTATCTCTTCGGCCCAACTAATTCGATATCGAAAATAAGAATAAACCAAATTTGAGTGGCATTGTTATTAATTTTTTTTGGCTGCAGATATGAAAAAGTTCATATCGGATGCTATATTTATATGGGGACTAGGTCGAAATATGGACCGATCCTGACCGTATTTGGTAAAGTCGCTTATATTTTGAAAAATATATACAAACCAAATTTGAGAAAAATCTGTACAATGTTTTTGTTTTTTGATAGATTTAAGTGAAGAACGGGAAGCAGCTCCTATGGCGCCTATGACTAACAATTGTCCTATAGCGATTATTTTTGGACTACTGGTTAGTGGATATAATAAACACATACAAACCCAATTTGACTGAGATCTATATGATAATTTGGATCTTATGGCAATTTATGTGGATTTCATAGGGGTCATTTGTATGGGGACTAGGTCTGAACATGGACCGAATTTCACCACATGGTGGTATAGGGTATAAAAAGCCCTGGGATATTCTACAAATCTTCTTCATGAAGAAACAGGTTATGAAAAAATTATCGATTTCATACCAAGTATTAATAACAATTACTTTGCCAAAATTGAAAATTCCTCTTACCCACTGATAAGAGAATGTAGAGAAATAACGTAATATTAAAAAGAAATCACCAAATTGAAACTTATATGCTTATAGAGGTCTATTATTTCTAATAAACCTATAAGCATATAAATATTTTCAGATAGTATTTGAATACATATATTAAATCATATAAAGGTTTTTTCCTCCCATTTTCCTTTAAAAATCATTAAAAAATAAAATAAAAACTACTTAATATCTTTAGATCCTATATATTATATGTTGCAATATCTATATGTAAATATAAGATCTCATATGTATATATCAAATTTGTTAAAATATGTAAATAAAGGAAGAATATATAATTGAAAATTTATGTATGACGACATTTCAACCTAAAAATTTAACTTTGAATAAACAACACAAAAATTTTTAATACCAAAATCGATTTACTGAATACCAAAATCGATAATTTTGTTGTTTTCATTATTTAACGATTCAATTATCGTTAAAAGAAGTTACTGAATCACGCTACAGTATCATGTGTTCTAATTATCTACGAAAATTGAGAACTATTCTGTATGAGTTGTTGGTAATATGGAGACTTAGTTTTACCTCTGATCTGAAATACATCCTTAAAAGCAGTAGGACACAGGTCTTATTTTTGAGTGACTATTTCTAAAAATTTAACATCAGATTTATAAGCTAATTAATAATGGTTTTAAGAGTTGTATTTGTTTAGAGAGAATTTTATACTCACTGCTAAAGTTATTTCCAGTTCTGTGATATATTTTCTTTAGGTTCTTCTGCCATGCATACTTTATTTTAAAAAATGTCTTGATGTTATCAGGATACGGACGTTTTTGATCGTTTATTTCCAGCTTATTTGAGTGGCTGTCATGTATTGTGATAAGTGTATCATTAAATGAATTTATAAGCACATCTAACTCATCATTGTTCAAATTGCAGTAAAATGGCAATGGAGGCTGCTTTTAAATCTGTGCTGAATGCGTTCCAATTAGTGTTTTTGTAGAGGTTATTACCAGGGGGCTTCTTAGGAGTAAACTGGCTACATCACTTTCAAGTTTCAGAACTAATGGGAAATGGTTTGAAAAAGTTTGCAGATCTGAAAATTAGGTTGGGCAATGTTAATTATGTTGGGACTTAATAAACAGTGATTCAAAAAAGATGACCCGTTTGGGAATGTTGGAGATATATCGCAGACGCTTGTTACATTCAAACAGTTGTTTTGAAGCCAGTCATATAGGACTTTTCCATTGGTGTTAGATTTAGATCACCACCGAATATAATCCCATCATAATTGTTGCCCAGATGGAGAATCTGTTTTAAACTGTCGTTTAACACATGGGAGGCATATACTTACCATATGTCTATAGAGCCAAATAGGTATTTTTTACTCATGTTGCTTGTAACCAATTCTATTTCGATAAATACATAATTATATTGTGTTCTAGTGCAAATAATTCCATTGTACTGTATAGTAATTTTAATGGCAATTGCTACACCTAGAGCTGAGTTGTCGTAAACGAAATTATGTCCATTAAGTTTTACTCTTCTATTTCCATGTAGATGACATTCTTGAATGCATTCGGTTATTATGAAGAATATTTGAGAATTAAATTTGGCGACTTTTGCTTACATGGGAGCGGACGTTAAATGTTATAAATGAAATAGGTCTATGGGCCATATTTATTATTTACATTATTTAGAAGCCACAAGAACTCTGTCTTTGCTCCATTTTTTGGCATGTTTTTAAAATTTTTAAGGAAGTTTGTAATTTGTTGTTCCAATGTCAATTCCTCGGCTATAAAAAACAAATTGGCAAGTTTTAAAAATTCTTCTATTATAGATGGTTTTTGTGTTGGAGCTTGTGTAGTATTTACATGAAAAAGACTTGCGAATGATTTGCCCGGTGATCGAATAGATTGGCTCATTATTTTGTTTATGTTTGTTTTGGCAACAAGGTTATCTTCTTCAGCCTTTTTTATGCGTCCCCTTCATGAGGCAAGGTATTTTTTGTATGTTGGGCATCCCCTCCAATTTGTAGGATTGACACTTACTCCACAATTTACGCAGTGGGGTGCTGAAGATTCAGAGTTTGTGCGCTGGCACTCTCCCTGGGAGTGTCTTTTATCGTACTTTACACATTGAAATCCTGAATTGCAATTTTTAGAAATGTGACCCCAACATTGTACTTCCTTTTCTTTTCTTTTAGGCTTCTCCTATATAATAGCTTGGCTTAGCATATATTTGATGTGCGCAGTGTCGTTGAGTGATTTCCCTGGGTTCAGTGTAACCAGAAACAGGCCTGTGTCGAAAGCGTTTCTCACTGAATAAGGAATTCTAAACCGTGTGTTTTTGGAGACCACGTTTGAACAGTTTTGTCCAGGGCAGACTTAACTTCCTCAACATCAGTGCCATTTTTTTTTCAATTATATATTCTTCCTTTATTTACATATTTTAACAAATTTGGTATTTACATATGAGATCTTAACTTTACATATATATATTGCAACAAATAATATATAGGATCTAAAGATATTACATAGTTTTTATTTTATTTTTTACTGATTTTTAAAGGAAAATGGGAGGAAAAAAACCTGTATATGACTTAATATATTCAAATACCATCTGAAAATATTTATATGCTTATAGGAGGTTTATTAGAAATAATAGACCTCTATAAGCAAACAATTTTCAATTTGGTGAGTTCTTTTTTAATTTTAAGTTATTTCTCTACATTCTCTTATCAGTGGGTAAGAGGAATTTTCAATTTTGGCAAAGTTATTGTTATTAATCCTTGATATGAAATCGATAATTTTTTCTTAACTGGTTTCTTCATGAAGAAGATTTGTAGGATACCTACAGGGCTTTTTATATATCATTTTATAATGTGTAAGTGTATAATGTGTAAGCGTTTTAGGTGACAGTTGGCAGCGGCACTCCAAATAGGACACGCGTATGTTAATATTGGCCTTATAACACTTTTGAAGAGTAGATTTTTGTTTTGGTGGTTTAGAAATGACCTTCTATTTAGTAGTGGTCATAATGCTTTAAATGATTTTATAGCTTTTTGGCACGTAGCCATAATATGTTGTTTATATGTAAGCTTTTTGTCCAAGACAACTCCGAGATATTTGACATCGTTAACTACATTTATGGTATTATTTCCAATAAGAAGATGACGTCTTGGCAGTATTTTGGGAGATTTGTTAAATGGAAAAATTATTGCTTGGGTCTTGTTTGGATTAATTTTGATTTTCCATTTGTAGAAATATTTACTGCAATTTACAAGACCCTTCTCCATTTTCTTCAGGAGTGCACTTGTAAGTTTGTTTGAAGAAATTAACGCAGTATCATCTGCGTACTAAGCAATTTGTATATATTTTGGGGCTTTAAAATCGGATGTATATATCGAGTAAATCAATGGCGACAAGACTGATCCTTGAGGTAACCCAGAGGTAATGTTTTTTGGAGTTGATGTTTCATTATTAATCGCAACTTTAAAGCTTCTGTCGTGAATGAAATCTGAAATAAGTTTACATAGATATTTTGGTATATTTGCATAAAGAAGTTTAAATAAGAGGCCATTATGCCAAACGGTGTCAAACGCTTTTTCAATATCTAACAATATTAGACCCGTTGAACGTTTATTGTTTTTATTGGTGATTATTTGATTTTTAATCCTGTGTATTTGTTCTTTAGCAACAATGGAATTGGTCATTACAAATTCACTAAGACGAGAATGTAGTATTTTTTCAAATATTTTTCGACTAATAGGTCTATAGCTATTTGGGTTGTTGTTTGGCTTATTAGGTTTGGGTATAACCTTTTTTGAAATGGTTTGGGAAAAGGCTGAGTTTGATGCAGCTGTTAAATATTATAACCAGTAATTTTAGAGCTTTGAGTGGTAGTTTCTTTAAGAGCAGGTTGGGAACATTGTCAAAACCAGGGGATTTTGAGGGTTTTATTGAGGAGACAATATTCATTACTTCTTCAAGAGATGTATGAATTGCAGATTCAGAACTGGGATTTTCCTTCTTAAAATTATTTACTGTTGTATTTATTAGTGTATCTGCCGAGTGGTTGTAGTTCGAAGTGAGGTTATTTGCTTGGACAAATGTATATGCCAGGACTTCAGCCTTGTCCTTATCAGATGTTATTTTTGTATTTCCATGTTTAAAGTGAGAGATTTGATTTTTTCCTTTTCCTCGCAGGTTCCTGCTTATTTTCCAAAATCATTTATCACCTGTTTATGAATTGGATAATAATTGACACCATTGCTTATTGCGCTCCGAATTAATTCTTTTATCAATGTTGTTAGTTAGAAACTTAGTACATTGATTATAAAAAGTTTGCTCGGCTATATTTGAAGATCGTTGGCTTTTTCTTTTAAAGCGTCTTCGTAGTTTAATATATTTCACAGTACTTTCTGGTAATGTGTAATTATTTTGTTGAGATATTTTAGGTGTAGACACATCTCTTGCTTCGAAAACTACATTTATAAATTTTTGGATTTCCTGATCAATTACTACCTTGGTATTGTATATATCCGAATATAACGTGATTTTACTCTTTAAAAAATTCATATATATGTTCCAGTTGGTTGCACTATAATGATAATAATTGAGGTCAACCTGCAAGGCCATTGATCTTTTAAGTGTACATATAATGGGGCGATGGTCTGATTGTGTTTCGTAATCAATTGTTTTTACGTCTATATTTAAAGAGGAATTGCTTAAAATAATATCGACTGTGGATGCTTCGCGATTGTGTTGATGGGGGAATAGGGTTGGACTATTAGGATAGTGAATGAAAAAATTGCTTGATTGCTGTAGGTTGTAGAGCGCGATTCCTGCAGTATTATTTGAACGGCAATTCCAAGAACAATGTTTGGCATTTAGGTCGCCAAAAACTATATATTCTTTGGTGGAAGGTGTTAGGTTCAAGATATCAGCGCAGAAGTTATGGGTATAGCTTGGTGAATATAACTAAGATACAACGATAGGTCTATTATTTATAATAACTTCAATTGAGATGTTTTCGATTGATGAGTTGTTTGATATAAAGAGGTTTTTATGTGCGACAGATTTATGAATTAACAGAGCTACTCCTCCTCCTCTTGCATCTGTTCTGTCACTTCTATATAAATAATAACTTTTAAAGTAGGGTCTATGATTTTCTGAAAAAAATGTTTCATTCAAAGACGCTATTTGAATATATTCTCGTTCAATTAGTATCTCAAATTGTTTTAATTTAGAAAAGTTTGAAATGCCATTAGTATTCAAGTGAAGCATTTTGAATTTGTTTAAATTAGTATAATCCATGGGCGTATTTCACCATTGACAGTACAACTTTGATTTGTTGTACTTTTGAAGTGCACCTTTGCAAATCATCCATAGCTGTAGTGAAAATATCAAAAAGCTCATCGATGCTAAATAAATCGTTGCTTGTTCTCAGCTGGTTAGCATATGTGGCTTTGCTGTTATTTATTGTGTTATTATTGATGTTATTATTACAATTTGTGTTGTTGTTTCTTAAATTAGGGAAATCTCCTACCTTTAAATGAAATGAGTTATATTGTTGTTGTCTGCTGTTGTTCAGACTTTTAGAAGTTACTCTTGTTCTAGTTTCCAAATGGAGAGAACGTAACGGACAGTTGATGTCGTTTGCAGAGTGATCAGTTCTCTCTTTTCCATGTTTTTTGCAATTAAAGCATGTAAAAACAGCTGGTCTTTTTTTCATTTGTATTAAACGGACAAACATTTGTATGATGTTGTTCTGCACATATCATACACGCAGCACTTCGATGACAATGTTCACCGCCATGGCCATACATTAAGCAGTTCTAGCATTGAGTTGGTTTCTTCCTGGATCTCGATTTGTATTTTTTCCAAGAAATTATAATATTGGAAATTGTTCGTACATTTTTTAAGGCAGTTGGATTAAAATTTTTACGAACAAATTGTACTTTGTAAACTGCATTATTGTTCGAACTGAATTTGGTGACTATTTCAGTTACGGAAGAAAGGGATAGGTTGTAGTTTTTTAGTTCTTTGGAGATGTCCTCAGATTTTATGCGGGGTAAACCGTGTAAGAAGGTGGAGCCATAAGAATGAAACTCTGTCTTACTCTCTTTAAGTATTTCGTGTAGCATTTGTACATTTCTTTACTTTAAGCAAAAATTTTGGTACCAATTGAAGTTCGTTTGAAAATACAATCCTTACCAAGTAGTTTTTGTATTTCTGTAAATGAAGCGTTAGCTTCTACAACAATAGGTGGAGGTTTGTGTTCCTTAACATCGTTAATATTTGATACAGGAGTTACGTCCATATCATTGAGGCCAGCAAGCAGGCTGAATCTGTTGCTTGAAGTTGACGCGATGTTCGGGTTAACAAAACCCGGAGGAAGTTTTGTCATCTTCTTGTTCGCAAGGAGCTTTCTTTTTGATGAAGATTTGGCCCTTCGGGCCATCGCTAAATTTTTATTCCTGTTTTAGCTGGATTGTCTACCACGTGAGTTCAAATGAGATCAAGAATAGACAATTGCGAAAACAACAAGTAGGAGTGTTAAATTGGGCTGTGCCGAATTTTTGATACCCTCCACGCGATATTAGGTACGGCTACCACTTTGAAACTGTTGCCGATACTGAAACATTAAATCCGAATACCAATTAAATTTAAAATTAATTGGTTTTCTTGTTGGCAAATTTCTATTATAAAAAACAATGATGCTTAAAAAGAATTAATTACTATTTGAAAAATTTCATTGTTTAGAAAACCCCTAAGTACTTCACAGAACGCCAATGAAATTCATTATTTAACACAGCCGGCATCATAATTATACCCAAAGTTTGATTCCTTGTTTTGAGACCTTAGAAGTCATACCATAATTAAAAAAAAAATCGAATAATTCTTGGCTACAAATTATTAATATTAAAAAATTAAATTTTAAAATAATTTTATTTAATACAAAAAAACAAAAATATTAAAAACAGGTAAGAAACTAAAGAAAGAAACTATAATTTTTTATTTTTAGTTTTTAATTTCTAATTTTTAATTTTTAATTTTTAAATTTTAATTTTAATTTTTAATTCTTAATTTTTAATTTAAAAATTTTAATATTTAATATTTAATTTTTAATTTTTTATTTTTAGTTTTTAATTTTTATTTAATTTTTAGTTTTTAATATTTAATTTTTAATATTTTATTTTAAATTTTTAATTTTCCATTTTTCGTTTTCCATTTTCATTTTCAAGTTATCATTTTTCATTTTTAATTTTCCATTTTTAATTCTCCATTTTCATTTTTAATTTTCCATTTTTCATTTTTTATTTTCCATTTTTCAATTTTCAATTTTCCATATTCCATTTTTAATTTTAATTTTTCGTTTTCCATTTTTCATTTTCCATTTGTCATATTCCAGTTTTCATTATTAATTTTCCATTTTCATTTTTCATTTTCCATTTTTCTTATTTAGTTTTTAATTTTTAATATTTCATTTTTATTTTTAATTTCTATTAATTTTTAATTGCTTAGGCCATTGTGACACGTGCAGTATTAATATACACACAACTGTAATGACTTCAACAATACGAAGAATTACAACATACATATCTTAAGAAAAACAACAAACACAGTGAAAACTTTTATTTTTTCAAGAGTTTTTTCAAAGTTTCATTCATACTCGTGACCCCTTGTAACGAGGTTTTATTCAACGGCTGGGGTAAATCAGGCGTGTCCAAGGTCAGCTTAAGGACCCTCAAACCTTATGCAAAGAAATGCGTTAAGTATTATCTCTCTTCGGGTTACTTAATAGCTTTATTTAAAATAAATATATATTTAACACAAATGACAGTAATCGTTAATAATGTAGATGAGCGTAAGCAAAATCACTGGTAGAGTAGGCGGCGGCAATAGCTTCGGCAATGTTGGCTAATCGGTGAGCGGTAACGATAGCTTCGGCAATTTCTATGGCTCGGTAGGTGGCGATGATGATTTCGGCAATATCGGTGATTTGGTAGATGGCGGTGGTAACTTCGGCAATATGGGTCACTCGGCAGATTACGGTGGCGACGGCAATAGCCTAGGCAACGATAATGGCCAAGTTGTCGGCAGTAACAGCTTCGGCAGGATTGATCGTTCGGCGAGCGACGACAATAAACTCGACAATGACGGTGGCTAAGTTGTCGGCCACAGTAGTTTCGGCCGGATCGATCGTCCGACAAGCGACGGTGATAACTGCGTCGGAGCTGGTGGCCCAGTTGGGTGCGAGACCAACTTCGGCAAAGTCAGACTTCCGGCAGGCGACGGTAAGAGCTTCGTCGGTGATGGTGGCTCGGTTGATGACAGCGTAGCCTTGGCAGGATCGATAAAAATCGGGAGCAGACAGCTGTGAAGCAGCTGGAGTAATCGGGAGCAGACAGCCGTTACGCCGCTGGAGTAATTGGGAGCAGACAGCCGTTAAGCCGCTGGAGTAATCGGGAGCAAACAGCCGTTAAGCCGCTGGAGTAATCGGGAGCAGGCAGCCGTTAAGCCGCTGGAGTAATCGGGAGCAGACAGCCGTTAAGCTGCTGGAGTAATCGGGAGCAGACAACCGTTAAGCCGCTGGAGTAATATTTATGAAAACCGGTACCTATCGCCTTTAAAAAATGGATAGTTTACTTTTCAGGAAAGTGTCCCCACTTTGTTTCGTATCGAAACTTCACATACTTCACTCAGCTCAACTTCGCCTTCTTATCCAATTTATTTCTTTAACCAAGTGAGAATTATAATCAGCATGGTTTAAATATAATGTATAATTCATAATATATTGTGATTCTATTAATACATCATAAGTCTGTTAATGATGGTTTGGTTGAGTGTGTATACTTGTATGCGATGTGTGGTTGGATGTATTTGCTTCATAATACATTGTAATTCTATTAATACATCATAAGTCTGTTGATGATGGTTTGGTTGAGTGTGTATACTTGTATACGATGTATGGTTGGATGTATGTGCTTAAAGTGGTTAGAAGATGTACAGACTGTGTAGTTGGTATGGTTGGTGCGATCAATGATGGTTTGGTTGAGTGTGTATGCTTATAGATAATAAGCTGCTGTTATTGATGTTTAAGCTGATGTGTGGTTGAATGTGTATGCTTGTAGGTTGTAGACTGCTGTTATTGATGTGTGGTTGGTTGTACATGTTTAAGGTGTACAGACTATGTAGTTGGTATGGTTGGTCCTATTAATTATAGTTTGTTGGGGATAAGGTGGTATTTATGAACAATGCAAAAGCAGGCGACATTTGCGTTGTTACATCCCCCCCCCTTACAAAGTAATTTCGACTCTATAGCAATACTTATTCACTCAAAAAAAACTTTTGTAATCTTCTCCACATACATTCCTCCAACAAAATCATTCAATTATAATAACCTTTTACACTTATACAATACCAGACACCCAATATTAATTACAGGCGACTTTAACAGCTGGCACACTAACTGGGGTTCACGAGTAAATAACAAAAGAGGCGAAACATTTGCAAAATATATAACTCAATCAAGACTTACTATTTTAAATAACGGTTCACCAACACATCTTTCTACACACAAAACTTTTACGAATATAGATCTTTCAATTGTCTCCTCAACGCTTACCATTTACACACAATGGTCAATCGATTCAGACCTGTATGGCAGTGACCACTTTCCAATACTCACAACACTCTTTCCAAACGACACAATCCAAACGAATTCAATAAGTAGACCCCGCTTCAATCTTAAACGTTCAAATTGGATTAATTATAGTAATCTATCGGACAGATACAGCAGTAGCCGACCAGTAAGCCATAACATTAATAAAGAAGCTGCCAATATACACAAAATAATATTACAATGTGCCAACGAAAGTATACCACAGCACAAAATATCTGCCCACAACCCTTCAGTCCCTTGGTGGTCAAGAACATTAGAAAAATTAAAGACAAATAAAAATCGCCTTTTTTACAAACTTAGAAATAATATTTCAACCGAAAACGAATTAAAATTTAAAAAGGCAAATGCAATGTACAAAAGGGAAATAAAAATTGCAAAAAGAAAATCAATTAATGACTTTACATCCGATATTAACCCTCAAACACCCTCAGAAAAAATATGGTCAAATATTCGAAGATTTTGTGGTTTAAAACCAAAAATTCCAATACATTGCATACAAAACGGTTATAATACTAGCAATACTACCACGGACTCAGGTCTTATTGCCAACATTTTCTGTGATTACTGGTCAAACGAATCTAGCGATAATAAATTTTCTGATACTTTTCAACAATTTAAACAATCCGTAGCAACTAGGGAAAAACATCTTATTCCAAGTAAAAACGCTGCTTATATAGAAGAAAAAATAACCATGGTGGAGCTCTCCATTGCACTAAACAGACTAACTGGTAAAACCCCTGGTATGGATCGTATATCATACCCCATGATAAAAAATCTATCAAAACAAGTACAAACGAGACTAATCCTATTTTATAATAATATCGTCGATAACTACGTTCCCCAAATATATAAAGCTAGTCTTATTATACCAATACTTAAACCAAATAGTGACAAAACCAAAATACCATCTTATAGGCCTATTTCCCTCAATCCATGCTGCTCAAAAGTTCTAGACAAAATAATAGCAAACAGGCTCTGGTGGTTCGTCACCACAAACAAATTGCTTAACAGTAATCAATATGGTTTCATAAAGGGAAAATCAATTTCTGACCCCTTACTCCTTTTAGATTTCAAAATCAATCAAGCTCTACGAAACAAAAATCATTTATCGCTAATCTCATTGGACTTTGCCAAAGCGTTTGATAAAGTAGGAATGCATATAATTCTAAATCAACTTGAGGAATGGAAAATAGGCCCAAATATATATAATAAATAAAAAACTATTTAACCAAAAGAAAAATATTGGTAAGGAATAACTCCTACTACTCAAAGACTAAACCTCTAGAAAATGGCATTCCTCAGGGTTCACCGCTCTCGGTTATTCTTTTCTTGATAGCGTACAACAAACTTTCGAACATTATATCATTACACAAGGAACTAGACTTTGTGGCATACGCAGATGATTACGTTATAATAAAAAAACTTAACAAAATTAAAAACCAAAACATTGACTTAAACGATTTGATCTCAAATATAACTAATTGGTGCATGTTCTCAGGAGCACAGCTATCTATAAACAAATGTAAACATCTACATATATGTAGAAAACAAAATTGCAACCCTAATTTACATTGTGGTAATACTTCAATTGAAACAATCAATGAACTGAAAATACTTGGAATTACCTTCAACAACCGATACAGATGGAATTCACACATCGCTAACCTTAACTCTACACTTTCCAAACGATTAAATATCATTAAATGCTTCTCGTCCAGTAAGTTTGGCTGTAACACAGCATCCCTCTGAAATATCCTCAATTCGATCGTTATATCCAAAATTAACTACGGCATCTATTTATATGGGTTTTCCCCTAAGAGCAACTTAAATAAAATAAAAACAATATTTAAAGCAGCCATACGACTGTCCCTAGGAGCCTTTAGAACGACTTTAATTAGAAACATGTTATTTGAAGCAAATGTAATGTCAATCGAACAATATCGTGACTTTGTAACAACTAAACTTTTTAAATTTATAATGTTCAGCGACCGATCTCCACTATCCAAGATTTTAAAAAAATCAATCAAAAATACTTCCACCAAATACCATCAACACTTACTCGCGTAGTACAATTATGTGAAAACTTTAACATACCATACAACATCAAACAACAATATCCGAATAAATTTCCTAACTGGCACATCAACCCAATTACAATTAAGACATCCCTCAATGAACTGAAAAAATCCTCAACAAACACAGAAATATATCAACAAAGATTCCAAGAAATCCAACACAACCTTAACGACCACGAATTCATTTTCACAGATGGCTCTAAAGGTGCCAAAGGCACTAGCTTTAGCGTTGTAGACAAACACAAAACATTAATTAATTCTATTTTACCCGAATTCAATACTAATTTCTCTGCTGAAATAATAGCAATACACGAGTCTGTCAAATATATTAAGGGATTCATGGGTAAATTTGCAATTTGTACAGACTCTCTCTCTGCTCTCGATGCCATAAGAAACTGCAACAATGATCAATTTTACCCAAACATGATTAGACAGTCTTTTATTGAAAGACAGCCTAACATTAAACTTATCTCTTTCAAAAATAAAATTAACGACAATTGGAACACAACCTCTGACTGGTACAGAAAAATTAACACCAACAAAGTCAACGCCTACAAACTATTTAAAAACATAAACCACAATCTACTATCAAGAAGAGACCAAATTAAAATAATAAGACTAAGACTAGGTCACACTAGAATCTCCAATGCTCATCTAATGGTTAACAACTTGCCAAAGCACTGTCCATTCTGTGGATTTAACCCAATAAGCCTTGTTCACCTTTTTTTAAACTGTCCCCACACTAATAAATTTAAAAACGCTAACCTCAGTAACAACGACCTTTCACATCTAATAGACGCTACTATGACCGACGGCAACATTAAAACCTTTTTAAATTTTTTAAAGAATTGCAACCTTTATAATTTCATTTAATACTGATAAAAATATTGAGCTTAGGGCCATCGTTGCCATAGCTCTCCTCTCTATTATTATACTAATAATTTTCTTATAAGTATAATATGTAAATAAATAAATAAATAAAAAAATTTGTTCCACATTTTTCATACTACATACTTTATCAACTTTCGATGGAATAGTGGGCCTCGACCTTATAAAGAGGGTTAGAGCAAATATAGATTTGATAAATGCAGAGATCCGTTTCATTTATAGAATGGAAAGACTTAAATTTTTTTGCTGCAAAGATGTAAATTTTCTAAGAATTAAATATACCGACATCCTTTCTGCGGTGAGAAATAATTTTCAAAAAATGATTGAAATGCGAAAGAAGGCATTCGCACCCTAACGAGTCGTTGCCTTTCAATACCAACATTGTTGCTACGATTCGAATGGAGGACAATGATCCCATATACTCAAAACTATATCCATACCCAATGGGCGTAGCGGATTTTTTGAACAAGGTATAATCAGGCCTTCAAGGTCACCATACAATAACCCGGTTTGGGTCGTTGATAAAAAGGGTGTTGATGAAATGGGCAATAAAAAGAAACGTCTAGTAATAGACTTTCGTAAGCTCAATCAAAAAACAATTGATGATAAATATCCCATTCCTAATGTAATGGTGATACTATCAAACATGGGAAAAGCGCACTATTTCACTACTTTGGATCTAAAATCCGGGTTTCATCAAATTGAACTCGCTGAAAGGGACAGAGAAAAAACGGCATTCTCTGTCAATAATGGAAAATACGAATTTTGTCGCCTTCCATTTGGCCTTAAGAACGCCCCTAGTATATTCCAAAGGGCAATTGATGTTTTCAAAGAAATCGGAAGAACATGCCATGTTTACGTCGATGACGTTATAATATTTTCTGAAACCAAAGAGGGCCATATTAAGCATATTGACTGGGTTCTTCGAAGGTTGTACGAGGAAAACATGAGAGTCTCTATCGAAAAATCAAATTTTTTTAAAACCAGTGTAGAATATTTGGGATTTGTGGTCTCCCGTGGGGGCATACAAACCTCTCCAAGCAAGGTGGAGGCAATAAGGGATTATCCTGCACCTGCAACACTTTGGAATCCGATCATTTCTTGGCCTGGCAAGCTACTATAGGTGCTTCATTAGGGACTTCGCTAGTATAGCGAAACCTTTAACTAATATGTTAAAGGGGGAATACGGTAAAATAGGCACAAATCAATCAAAAAAGATAAAGATTTCCCTGCAAGACCAGCAGTTACAATCTTTTGAAAAACTTAAGGACATTTTAGCATCTGAAGATGTTATGCTTATTTATCCCGATTTTAAAAAGGCATTTGATCTTACGACGGACGCATCATCCAATGGTCTTGGTGCAGTTCTTTCACACAATGGAAGGCCAATTACTATGATTTCTAGAACTCTGGAAGACAATGAGATGCACTATGCAACAAACGAAAGGGAACTATTGGCCATAGTCTGGGCTCTAAAAAGCCTAAGAAATTACTTGTATGGTGTAAAAAATTTGAATGTCTTCACAGACCATCAACCCCTGACATTCGCGGTTTCAGGCCGAAATCCTAACGCTAAAATTAAGAGGTGGAAAGCCTTTATAGAGGAGCATAACGCTAACCTCTACTATAAACCAGGCAAGGAAAATCATGTCGCTGATGCACTATCACGACAACATATTAATCATAGCAGTGACGTACAATTCAGTCAAGGCATAAATGCGTTGGAAGACAGTCGGGACTCTACTGGTTCAACGGCTGCGACAATTCACAGCGAAGAGTCACTTACCTACGCTATTGATAGCACGGAAAAACCTTTAAATTGCTTTAGAAATCAGATCATAATCGAAGAAGCAGAACACCCCTCTGCTCGAACATATATAATTTTTGGTCAGAAAACCAGACATCGTATTAAATTTTCAAACTGGGAACACTTGCTCGAGAAACTTCAAGAAGTGGGTAACGCAGGTGTGGTGAATGCGATACATTGTGACTTGTCCATATTAGCATACGTTCAACATAATTTGGTTCAAACATACCCTGCGACAAAGTTCTACCACACAAAAAATTATGTCGCAGACATATTCAATCAAAACGAGCAAAAGGAAATAGCTGTAGTCGAGCATAACCGTGCACACAGGGCTGCACAGGAAAATGTTAAACAAATATTGCTTGATTATTATTTTCCCAAAATGCCAAAGATAGCAAACGAAGTGGCAATGAATTGCAAAACCTGTTCTAAGGCAAAGTATCAAAGACACCCGATACGACATGTAATCGGTGAAACATCAATCCCATCATATGCGGGTGAAATACTGCATATTGATATATTTTCTACAGATCGTAAGTATTTCCTCACTTGCATCGACAAATTTTCAAAATTCGCTGTTGTGCAACCTATCCAATCGCGAACGATTGTAGACGTAAAGCGACCGATACTTCAGCTGATGAACATTTCCCTCAGACGAAAATTATTTACTGCGACAATGAGAAATCCATAAACTCTGAAACTATAAAATCGATACTTTTGAATAATTTTAACGTAAAAATAGCCAATGCACCTCCGTTACATAGTACCTCAAATGGGCAGGTTGAACGTTTCCACAGCACATTGGGGGAACTTTCTAGATGCCCCAAGATGGAAAGACACATAGAAGACACGGTAGACCTCATTTTGCAGACGACAATTGAGTATAATAGGACAATACATTCGGTAACCAACAAGAGGCCAATCGATATAATTCATTCGGCTCCTCCACAATTGAAGACTGACATACAGAGAAGAATTTTTGACGCTCAGGTTCTTTCATTAGAGACACAACAGAACCGATAAAACAAAACATACCAAGTCGGAGAAAAAGTGTTTGTGAAAGTGAACAGAAGGTTGGGCGACAAATTGAGCCCTCTGTACGAAGAAGCTACTATCGAGGAGGACAATAGTACCACCGTTCTCATAAAAGGGAGGGTGGTCCATAAGGATAATATTAGATAAAACCTCTAATGGTCCCTTCGAAAAAATTTATTTCTAGATCCTTACTTGTATTCCTTGCCGCTCTGGTAACGGTGTCAACAAAAATTATTGATTACTCTCATTCGGACTACATCCCAATTCTGGACGGAAATGCATATTTGGAGGGAGTACGGGTACATTAGTCACTACCCAAATCTTACTCTGTACAAACTGGCGGTTGATGAGACAAGAACTCTCCTAGTGTAATGTTTCTGGTCCTAATGAAACATTCGCTCATCTAAAGGAGCGTTGTTGGATTATATTTCTATGTTCTTAAAGAAACATACGCTCATCTAGGAGCGTTGTTCGCTATTTTAAATAAAGCGAAGTGTTTGGTTAGATGTTTTGTCAAACAATCGTTACTTTATTTGGTTTTTCTTTCCTTATAAAGCTACAATGAGATTCTTATAACTAGTCTAGTATTGAGTGACATTTAAAGCCACTCAATGATTTCTGATTATTTTAGGGTTCTTATTCTATATTTAAATCTATCTAAACTATATGGATTTGTATCAATATCCCAGCAATTTAGAAAGCATTTCTCTGTAAAGAATATAGTGCATTGAGTAACTTTCATGATTATTGAATGTTACTCAACACTTCAAAATATTTTCACTGTAATATACTGCTTTGGTATTTACAATGTAACTTTAAACTTTTACTCCAATTGTTTACATTAAATCATAACAAAAAAATGATCGCTTATTAATTTTTAGCTGACCTGGGATATTCATACATGTTTAGTCACACTTGTTATTTTTATGAACACTTGTTATACGCGCCTCTATGTCTAGAACTCAAACACAATATTGGCTGTATAGTAGTGCATGACACATATTTTCATTGTTTATATTTAGTTTGTGTGTGACGTCATGCATACACTACACCCCTACCCTTTCAGTTAAATCACACCATTTGTGTTTACAGAAATTGTGTGATTTCACTTAATTGCTGTTGTTTGGTTGGTTTTGAAATTTGAATACGCTATAAGTTGTATTCTTTTTTTTTTTTTTTTTAAATTCTTTGATATATGAACATATTGTAAGTAGTGACTAAATACCATAATAATTACGTTTGTGTTACAAATTTCTTGTTGATGTTTGAATTAGTTACTAAGTGACATAATAATTATTTTATTACAAAAATTTTGTTTTTTCTTTATACATATTATTCTTGTGTTTAAATGACATAATAATTATACAATAAAAAAAATTTGTTACAAGTGATACTTAATATATATTTTTTTTTTTTTTTTTTTTTATACATATTATTCGTATTATAAATGTTGATTATATTACAATTTTTTTATTTTTATTTTTGTCTTAGTTATCTACTGTATTTTTTCAATAAATTTTTATGTACAGTTTTTTCTTTTCCATTTATTCTTATTGTTACATTTAAATTATTTATATCTATAATTTCATATGGTCCGTTATATGGCCTTTGGTTCTTTTTCCTAGTTTCTAATTTTACTAGCACTAAATCTCCTATGTTAAGATCTATCCTATTAATTTTGTTATATGATTCTAAATTTCTATTCTTTTTCGTAATTTCAATTAGTTTTTTAGCATTTTCCAATGAAATTTTTAGCCTCATTTTTAATTCATTAGCATAATTGTCTAAGTTGTATACCCTATCATTATTCATAATTTGTTCACCCGGTAATCTAGGTAATTTACCAAAAATTAACTCAAATGGAGAATAATTGGTATCTACATGTGGTGTTATATTGTAAGCGAAAGAATAATAAGCTATCCAATCACTCCATTTATCATTATTTACGAATGACAAGAAGTATTCATTCAACACTCTATGATTTCTTTCTATGGTACCCAAAGTCTCATGGTGATATGGTGTAGACAATTTTTGCTCGATTCTTAACAAATTGCATATTTCTTTCATTAGTTCATTCACAAACTCTGTACCTCTATCAGATTTTAGAGTCTTAAAAATGCCATATTTTAATATCAAGTTTTCTACTAGGCTTTTCGCTATACTCTTAGCCTCTTTTGTTTCCATAGGGACTGCTATCACATACTTAGTGAGTTCACACTGCATAGTTAAAATGTATCGAAAATTTTCCGAAGGGCGTAATGGTCCAACTGTGTCGATAACTACAGTGCTAAAGCTATTTCCCGGTGTGTCTGTTACACTTAATGGTTCTCTAGTGTGTCTTACTTGTTTGCTCCTTTGGCAAAGATCATACGTTGATACATATTCCTTTACCATCTTGTTCATATTTTTCCATATGTATTTCTGTTTCAGTTTTATTAATGTTTTCCTTATTCCGAAATGTCCTCCGCATGGTGTGTCGTGATACAATTTAATTAATTTCCTTTTTTCTTTTTCTACTATTACTCTTTGAGGTTTACTATATACGAGAATTCTGACGTCATTTCCTTTACTTTTATTTATTATTTCTTTCATTTTCTCTATTTTTATTTTCTTAAAAATTTCGTCACTTTTTTCCAGTGCGAACATAACACAATTCAATCAGCTTAAAACAGAAGGTAGTTTCTCCAACATATTACATATATAAACGGGATTATCGCTACATCTGATGGCCATTTGATTTAAAGCAAGATTTTTCTCAATTTTGAATTCTCTAGTCGACTTTTCTATTATAAACTTCAGCTTTACTGCAAGTTTTATATCATTCATAGATGTACACTCCCACATTTTGAGTTGATCAGGCTCGGTAAGATTTGTATCATCATTTACCTCATTTTTATTCTTGTTTCCTCTTTTAGATTTCTTTTCATTTTCTCTTTTATTTTTGTTCTCATTTTCTTCAGTTTGTATCTTTTTGCTTTTCATATTTCTTGTTATCACCAGCGATTTCTTTATATTTTCATCATTCTTTTGAGGTATCATTGTTTTCAATTTATCGGAATCTAATTGTATTCTAGATAGAGCATCTGCATTAGTGTTATTTTTCCCTTTTTTGTAAATTATCTGAAAATCGTAGTCAGATAATTCCAATCGAACTCTAGTCAATTTGGAACTTGGATAGTGCAATGAGTGGACGATGGTCGGTTACCACTATAAACTTTCTACCGAATAAATAAGGTCTGAAAAATTGTATACCCCAGTGTATACCAAGTAATTCTTTCTCAATTACTGATTTATTTCTCTCGTGTTTGTTAAGCGATCGACTGGCAAAAGATATTGGTCTATCTTCTCCAATTTTACCTTGCGATAACACGGCACCTAACGCAAAATCAGATGCTTCAGTTGTTAGTATAAATGGTTTTTCGAAATTAGGGTATTGTAAAATGGGCGGACTTATTAGTCTATTTTTCAGTGTTTCAAACGCTGTTTTACATTCTTCTGTCCATTCGAATTTTTGACCTTTTTTCAACAATTTGTTCAAACAATTTGCCATGTAGGCAAAGTTTTCTATGAAACGTCTGTAGTAGTTGCAAAATGCTACAAATCGTCTAACATCGTCAGCATTTTTTGGTACAGGATATCTTTTAATTGCTTCAAATTTTTCTGGGTCTGGTTTTATACCCTTTGGTGTTATTAAGTGTCCTAGATATACAACTTCAGGTTTTAAAAAACAACATTTACTAGCGTTCAGCTTTAAATTGTATTTCCGTAGTTTGTCAAAAACTTTTATCAGATTGTTGTTTGGTGATTTAGACTACAACCAAAAACTATGATATCATCTACATATAGAAAAGCTTCAGATTCCAAACCCGACAATGCTATAGTCAGCATGCGTTGAAAGCTGTTAGATGATATTTTCAGACCGAAAGGTAGTCTTGTATATTGGTAATGACCATTTGGAGTAGAAAAAGCTGTATAGGGACGTGATTGATGGTCAAGTTCGATTTGGTGAAAAGAACTTGTCATGTCCAATGTCGAAAAATATTTAGCTCTACCCAGTTTATCCAAAATATCGTCTAAACGCGTTAAAGGAAATTTGTCATTCACTATTTTGTCATTTAACCTTCTGAAGTCTACAACCAATCTCCATTTTTTTAAATCTGTCTGTCCCTTCTTTGGCACTAATAAGAGTGGTGCGTTGTAAGGGCTTATCGATGGTTCAATAATATTATTCTCTAAAAGTTTTTGAACTTGAGAATTTATCTCTGTTGTTTGTGCTTGCGGTAATCTATAATTTTTAATGTATACTGGACTATTATCATTCAAATTTATTGTTTGTTTATAAAAATTGTTGGCAGTTAATTCTTCATCCTCCATGTGAATTATTGATTGATATTCCTTTAATATTGAGATAAGTTCATCTCTGTTCTCATCATCCAAGTCATTTTCAGTAATTTCCTAAATCTTTGCTGTGTATAATATTTCTCATTCTCTTTCATGCTATATGAACATATATGATAGTTTCTCAGTGGTCTAGTTTCCACTTCCAAATTGTCTATTATAACTATATTGTCCGTTACATTTAGTAATTTGATGTGTTGATTGCCATTCCTAGGTATTATTGCATTTGCCAAAAATACACCTTTATCAATCTCCCTATTCAATATTACGGAGTCCTCCTCCAGTTTAACATTAAATGGTATTACTATTTCACTTCGATGTGGTATTTTTACCTTATTAATCCTAAAAGTATTATCATGTATTGGAACTACTATCATCTCATTATTAAAATTAAACGTTAACACATATGTATCATAATCTATACTGCATCTATATTTTGAAAGAAAATCCCTTCCTAGAATTCCATCTGTCCTTATTGGGAAATTGTCCTCTACTAGTTGTATTTTCTGTCTGATAATATTATTATCGATATTAAAGTTAATATTCGTGGAACCCAGTGATTTAATAATTTGATCTGAAATTCCTGTCAAGTTGCAGTAGTCATCCTGGTTTACCTCATAACTCGTTAAAAATTTATTCTTGCACAATGAGACATCAGCTCCTGTGTCAATTAAAAATGTTAACTCCTTGTCTGTATTTTCAATACTAAATCTTACGTAGTTTCTGAGTTTGGATGATATGCTGTATACTTTAGTGTTTTCTAATAATTCAACCCTATTGGAGACTGTATTCGTCCGGTCTCCGGGCTTTGTGCGTTTCCCTGAATTGTATTCACATTACGATTTCTTGTACTGTTATTCGAACTATGGTTGTTTATATTCCCATTATTGCTACGGTTTCTATTATTTCTGCCAAAGTTATTCGTACGATATCTGTTATTATTGTTCGTGTTTGAAATTTTCGTAAAACACTTGTTTGCAAAATGATTTAATTTTCCACACCTATTGCATTTCGCACCTTCTGCGGGACATTTATCGCCATGATTTCTTCCACAGTTTTTGCAAATCGATTGTCTCGTCACCTTAGTGTTACGTGTTCTATTATATTGAGCGTTTTGATACAATATTTGCCCTTGTTGTTTCCTTGATGAAACTTTTTCGGCAATTTTTAGAGCTTCTACGAAAGTTGTAACTTGACTTGCGTCAGTCGTAGTTATTATTTGCGGATCAGTTATTCCATTCACGAATGCGTTAAAGGCAATCTTACTGTTGCTATTGATTATAGCATCTCTATTTGCCTCTCCCTGTTCGGCAATTTGTATTTCGTTCAATTCCGTAATGAGTTGCTCTATTTTTGTTGCAAATCCCAGTAAATTGTTATCTCTTTGGATGGTACGCGTTATCTCACTTAACACAGTATTTGAAGATCTTGATGATTTATATGTCAATTTTAATACCTCTATTAAATCATCAATGTTAGTCGGTACAGAACTTTGTTTTACTCTACTCTGAACTTTTAAATCCAGTCTTGATTTAAAAACAAAATTAAAAAACGAATTGGCTTTTTCAGTAGCCACTGTCATCGATACCGTTTCCAAATGTGTTAGAAAATCTTGCAGTTCACCAGATCTACCCGAAAATTTTGGTACCAATTTGGTAATCAACGATAATTCATTCATATCTAAAGTAGTCATGATTGGATTCGTTACTATTTTTCCCTTAGAATGTTGTTCTAATAATTTTAAAGCTTCTTCTTTAGCTTTTATAAAATTTCTCCAAATTTCTTTACCGTCTAATTCTTCCAAATCTGAATTTTTGATATAATTCTTTAATTTTTCCTCTAATTTTTGTATTTCTATTGTTTTTTCCTTAATTGTCTCTAATGTGTACGGCCTCGTTAACGATTTTTTAGCATTCAAAGTAATTTGTTCAAGGATTTTCTGCGCCTCCATTTATTTCATGTAATGTTGCTATGAAATGTTTCCGCTAAATGTAATGTCTGTTAAAATAATTAAAGTCTCTATTATTCAAATAATGATATGAGCGTGTCCTGGAAGGATACTAAATTTTCCATTTGCTCTTGTCCTAAATATGCTAACTTATGTACTTTATACACCACTGTGTTGGTTATATATATCTTAACTAAAATCCCTATTGTAGACAGAATCATTAATAATATTATAACAATAATAGTTATTTTAAGAATCTTCATATTAAAATTTTTTTTTTTTTTTTTATTACTAAAAGTTTCTAATTGTTATTTGTAAATAACACACTGTTTGAATTTATATAAAAAATAATATAAAATTTTATGAAATTTATATATAAAAAAAATTAATATCTATAACATTCTAATTTTCTTTTAATTCTATTTTCTTTATCTTCATATGGGTATCTATCATCTTCTCGATCTCGTCTATCCTGACCCAGTACTTGGCTGTTAAATCCCACGGTGGAGGTGGTGATGAATTGACTATTCTTTTGATGTTTGCCAATTCTCTCCTCTTGTTTACTAAAAACCCACCACGACGCTTCGGTGGTTTTACCTTTGGGATGTTTAAAGGCTTCTCCGCTGGTTTAGGTCTGCTTCTTTTCAAGTAGTCTTCTATTGAAAGTGGTCTCGGACCGACCCGACTCTCATTCATAATTTATTCTTATATTTTCTTTTATTTATTTTATCTATTTTACTGCCTAAATCTTGTGCACGGGCGAAATCGCCTCCGCACCCTAATAGGTTCTCACTTAAGAGCACACTATTTTTATTGTTTAAAAAATTTTTTTCTTTATATACTCGTTCCGCCTGGTGTTGCGTGCATCTTCTTCTGTTTGTTGGTTATCCTGATTGTCCTTTGGCCGGACAATCCTTCTAATCCCCGGCGTTGATTAGGTGCCTTTCCAGCTCAAACTAGGAGCTCTTCTTATAAATATAAGGATATTTGGCAGGATCGCCATGTAATGTTTCTGGTCCTAATGAAACATTCGCTCATCTAAAGGAGCGTTGTTGGATTATATTTCTATGTTCTTAAAGAAACATACGCTCATCTAGGAGCGTTGTTCGCTATTTTAAATAAAGCGAAGTGTTTGGTTAGATGTTTTGTCAAACAATCGTTACTTTATTTGGTTTTTCTTTCCTTATAAAGCTACAATGAGATTCTTATAACTAGTCTAGTATTGAGTGACATTTAAAGCCACTCAATGATTTCTGATTATTTTAGGGTTCTTATTCTATATTTAAATCTATCTAAACTATATGGATTTGTATCAATATCCCAGCAATTTAGAAAGCATTTCTCTGTAAAGAATATAGTGCATTGAGTAACTTTCATGATTATTGAATGTTACTCAACACTTCAAAATATTTTCACTGTAATATACTGCTTTGGTATTTACAATGTAACTTTAAACTTTTACTCCAATTGTTTACATTAAATCATAACAAAAAAATGATCGCTTATTAATTTTTAGCTGACCTGGGATATTCATACATGTTTAGTCACACTTGTTATTTTTATGAACACTTGTTATACGCGCCTCTATGTCTAGAACTCAAACACAATATTGGCTGTATAGTAGTGCATGACACATATTTTCATTGTTTATATTTAGTTTGTGTGTGACGTCATGCATAGACTACACTAGATCAGTTTCCGGAGTCACAGGTAAAAAAGATCCTATACGCTGACATTGAGCACATGGACACACTTCTTTCGACCTTGAATGTTCACCACAGACACGCTAGGAGTTTGAACATTTTGGGTACCGCATTAAAGGTCATAGCAGGAACCCCGGATTTTGATGATTTTGAAAAAGTTAAACTGAATCAAGATCGGTTGATCCAGTCCAATAACAAACAAATTGAAATAAATACTAATATTCAAATTCAAATTTCAAAACTGACTGATGCCGTGAACGCTATATTATCAAACAAAATAAAACAGATAGACACTGGAAATCTTTTCGAAATTTTGTTATCAAGAAACAGAATGATTATTATTGAGATTCAAAATTTATTGTTATCCGTGGCCCTGGCAAAAATGAATGTCGTTAATACCATTATTTTAGATAAAGAGGATTTTGGTGACACTGAGCATTTTATTAACATAAGTATTTCCGAACTAATGCAGGTATCCCATGTAAAGGTATATCAGAATGATGAAATATTGTTATTTGTAATTAAGTTTCCAAAACCAGAATTGTCATGTAAGAAAATAAGTGTTTTTCCCGTCTCTCACTCCGGTAGGGCAATAGATCTCGGTGATGCGAATGTGGTCGCAGAATGTCAAAAAGGTTCGTATACTGTTGACAATTGAAACCTACAGTAACCTCGGTATTCTGTAATGTCCAAAAAAATGTGACTTGCGCACAACAATTAATTTCCGGTCAAATGGCTCATTGCGAAAAAAAATTTTATAAACCAGACCCGATTTTGAGATTTGATGAAGGGGTGATTATCATAAATGATGCACTAGTCAGGGTGAGTGAACCTCATCAGGACGGAAAGCTTCTTACTGGCACCTATTTAATTATTTTTGATGATTACGTCAACATAAACGGTTCACAATATGTGAACAAATATAAAACCCCTAAGAGAATCCCGGGAACTTCAACATTTCCTTTGATAAATGTCACCGGACATAAGAATGTTCTGAGTCTACCTCTTCTAAACGAAATGAGCCTGGAGAACCTTAACCACATTGGTGAACTAAAAGCTCAAACTTGGACGTGGCCAATCTATTCAGGTTGCATTGCTTTCACAAGCTTTGTTGCCTTTTATGCTACGGTCTTACTCATAAAACGTTGTTGCAAAAAACGCCAACAATTAAATTTAACCACATTGAACGAAATATTGAAGAAGACCGAGGACGGCCTTCACTTGAGTGAGGGAGGAGTTAACACAGAGTGTTGAATGACCCATATATTTGTGTTTTTATTACTAATGAAAAATATGTAATGTAATATAGCAAAGGCGTGTGAACGTGCCTACGATAGCAGTTCTCATTCCTTTGGTATTTTTGTCTGCATTGTGTTGTTTGTATTCTATTTTTAATGAGAATTAAATATCATTTATGCAAGTATCGTGGAATGTGATTACTAGACACTTTGCTTTCCCTATTTTTGTTCATTTACTTCTGATAGTTTTAAGTATGTGTTTTGTAAGATGTATTTAAGTTTAGCTTTAATTTTGTTAAAGATCAGTTAATAAAGAACTCATGAACTAAACGGACTCTTTTACTTATAAAGGGTCCGCCATCTAACGTTTTTTTTCAACTAGTGCTTATTTCGTGAATGGTAACACTTAGCTCATGTCTGATTTGACAGGTAATTAGTTTTATCCTTCCGCTGAACGAATATGGTTGTGTATACGCTTGAACAACGCTGGGATGTATTGCGACATTGCTTTGAAAATCATGGTAATGTTGCAGAATGTGTGCGAAAATTGCGTACGGATTTTGGAAGAAGAGAAGCACCGTCAGCTCCGTTTGTTCGTTATCTTGTGAAAAAAAGTGAAAGAAACTGGCATCCTCATCGATAAACCAAAGCGTGAAAAGCCAAAAATAGTGCGTACGCCCGAGAATATTGCTGCTGTGGCAGAAAGTGTGCGTGAAGCGCCATCAACATCAATTCACCATCGTTCTCAAGAATTGAACATTTCGGAGGCATCATTGAGACGAATTTTGCATAAAGACCTTGGTATGACGCCATACAAAGTCCAATTGGTTCAGGAGTTGAAGCCAACTGACCATCCAATGCGTTTTCGCTTCGCTAAGTGGGCCTGCGATCGACTTACAGAAGATGCCGATTTTGCCAAAAAAAAAAAAATCATCTTTTCAGATGAAGCTCATTTTGATCTTGGCGGGTATGTAAACAAGCAAAATTGTCGCATTTGGGGCACAGAAAACCTGCACGCATACATTGAAAAGCCGATACACCCAAAACGAGTCACTGTTTGGTGCGGATTTTGGTCCAGAGGCATAATGGGCCATTTTTCTTCGAAAAGAGCAAGGAGTGGCCGTTACAGTCAGTGACGATCGTTATCGGGCCATGTTGAACGAATTTTTGTTAACAAAAATTGAAGAGGGGGATATTGCCAACATTTGATTTCAACAGGACGGCGCTACGTGCCACACAGCCGAAGCTACACTCGATGTTTTGCGCCCTGTTTTTGAAGATCGCATTATCAGCCGCAGAGCTGATGTCGTTTGGCCACCTCGGAGCTGCGATTTGACACCGTTGGACTATTATTTGTGGGGTGCCCTCAAAGATAAGTGTTACGCCAACAAGCCAGAGACAATTGACGCTTTAAAGGACAATATTCGTGAAGCCATTGGTGAAATACAGCTGCACCAATCGATAATGTGCTTAAAAATTGGACCGATCGTGTAGGCTACTTCATGGCCAGCCGAGGCAGCCATTTGAATGAAATTATTTTCCATTATTAACCGGAAGGATTGTACTTTCAAATAAAAAAAGAAATTGGAGATAATATTCAGTAGTTTTTTTCTTATAGCATTTTCAAAAAAAAAAAAGTTATTTGGCGGACCCTTTATAACACATCCATGGTTATTTTATAAATGGTTTGTATATAATAACACACAAACATTTTATAATTTTTGAAATGAAGTGTACAATAAACTGGTATTGAGTCTGTTATATTCAACTCTTTTTCCTTCATCGTTGTGAATCATGATAGATATATCATTTATATTAAAAGTTTCAGTTGGAAAATACTCTACTCTACTAAAATTAATATAATTTTTTAGTGTTGTAATTGAGAATATTTGTAAACATTTTGTTTTTTTCGATCCCACATGTCTAGGTTTAATTATATCGGTATAGATAAAAACTATATCATTTAGTATTGATGATATTATTTTATTAAAATGGTTGGATGTGTCTTCAAGTAAATTAAGTAAAGATTTCTCTAAAAAATAATTTGTTAACGATAAAATTGGTTCCTCCGCAACATTGCTTCTTTCAGAACTGATAGATTGTTCATTATTTTTATTATTATATATATTTTTATTTTCTGGAACTAATTGCTTAATATTTTTACTACTAGTTTTATCATCATCACTTTTATTTAGAGTCTTTAATTTGAATATTTTATTCCATCTTTTTGTGTTTTCTCTATAAGTTTTCTCTTTTTTTTTAATGACATCTTGCTCATGATTTAAGTTTAATATATTTGCATCGGTACCCGTCTTCTGTATTTTATGTGAAAAGTTCTCACATCGAAAAAGTATGAAACAAAAAATTCCACTGTTTCTCGATTTGTGAGTAAAAACTGTGTCTGTATCTTAATGTGAGAAGTTACAACACTGGTTACGTTGTTATTGGAATATTCCAAGTCAGCTGTCAAAAAATAAAAACAAACAAAGCAAATGAAAGTAAACATATATAAGAACTTAAAATAATGTCGCTTTGTATTCTTTAGATTGGGCATTTACCTTAAATGTAATGCTGGATGTATGTCCTGCTGTAAGATCTATGTGTGGCGAAATCAAATTGGCTCAAAGTGTAGCCAACTTTTATGATAACACGCTGCCTTTTTTGTACAAGAATATTTTTCCGATTAATGAGGGGGCTAAAAGTTTACTATGGTTAAATTATGCTCGTTTGCAGTTTTGAAAGCGTTTCGTAGTATTGCCTACTCATATATCGAAACGGTCTTAGCTAAACCGTAAGTACTTTGCTAAAAGTTTCGTATAACTTTTAAGAGACAATTATCTTATAGAGAATTGAGTTTAATGCCTTCCGAAGAATAAATTGCCTTATATACCGAATGTTTGTCAGAGCAAACTTTTGTGGTCGATTATGAACGTCACTATTCCGTGGGTTTAGATATAGAAATATTAAAGCAAGCTTGCAGCGATTTGTGAGTACGCATTATAAATTTAAAAAAATCATATCCAAATATATTCGTTTTTTTAGAGATTCTTTTAAAGCCAACTTTATAGTACGTTATAAAAATGAAGGTGCTACCATGGAAACCAAAATGATTTACAAAATCTAATAATACATCAAGATATTATTGATACGAATGCTAAGACCATCAAAACGGATCCTAAAATTGAGCAGAAAAAAAGGTTACAAACAACAACACTAAAAGCCATGCGAAGAGAGAAGTTGAGTTAGAAATTGCCATGATATTGGATTCTCTACCTCATCTGAACACTGGTTTCATTAGAAGGCTTTCATCTCGGTATGCTTCTAGTGAAGAAGCTATAGCGGCGGTATTGAAACACAATTTGCCACCTGATTTAGATCAAGCCGATGTTAATGAAGTTTATATACCTCCCGATCCACAAGATAAGTTCTATCAAGAAAGCGGTATTGAACATTGTAATGTTTTTGATGGTGATAAATATTATTATTAAGCAGGGTATGGGTTTTCCAAATGCTCCACAAAATGCTACACAACTCCTAGACGATAAAAGTGACTTGGCCGCAATTAAACATCGTTATCAAGAATATTCCATGATCAACGAAAAGGATCCAGAATATGGTGAAGAATATGATGATGAATACGATGATATTCTACGTAATAAATCATCTAGAGCTAATCACAATCGTAAAGCTGGAGCTAGTTATAAACAAAGTAAGCGAAAGATTTAAGTTAAAAAAAATTAAAAAGTTTTATTAAAAATCGTACATATGTATAAATTAAAAAAAAAAAATAATATAAATGAAGTTAAAATTTCAAAAATGTCAAAATTATTTATTGCTCACATTATTTCCAACAATTAAAGAATCAATATATTTAAGAACTGTCTGAAACTTTAATAAAATTACTTAAAAAGTGCATATAAGTACTTAAAAAGTACATATGTAAGTGCTTAAAAATGCATATATAATATAACATATTCGCGGACAGTTCATTTTCTTATGTTCCCCTCGTGGGTCACATGCTGTAACTTCGGAATTACTGAAGATAATTAATCCGGGATTGGAGCAAAATTATTAAAACTAATTAAATAATTTAATTATGTCAAGTTTTTAACAATTTAATTTTGCGGTTATTGCCGCCATGTCCCATCAACAATTCCAAATCGGTAAGACAGGACATGTCGGGAAATCCCATTTTGACGGCTTTTTACCGTCATGTCGAACCCAGTTATTCGAAACTTGCCTTATGTGACAGCGCGGGATATGCCGTCAGTATTTAAAAGAATTGTTACTGAAGATAATATAATATATAGCAGAGTTCAGAAAAAAACACACACTGAATAAAAAACTCGTACATATATGTAAACAAACATAACTTAGACCAACACACACATATTTTTATTTTCATACCAATTATGTTTGTTTTTAAATTTTCTTCGGTGCCCAACACAACCATGACTGTGTTCGTTTTAATATTTCGTTATTTACACGAACATTTTTGTATCACATACTTTTTGTTTCAATCACACATAAAGCACACATTTTTGAGTGTTGCTTTATTTGAAGTTCATGTTCTGGTAAGTGTACTGAAAAAAAACACACAACATATACAATAAACAGGTTCGAGTTCAGTTATATTTTAAGTCGTGTTGTGGCTCGTGTAGTGAGAAAAAACACAACATGTACAATAAACAGGTTCGAGTTCAGTTATATTTTAAACACGACTTAAAATATAACTGAACTCGAACCTGTTTATTGTACATGTTGTGTTTTTTCTTACTACACGAGCCACAACACGACTTAAAATATAACTGAACTCGAACCTGTTTATTGTACATGTTCTGTGTTTTTTTTCATTACACGTACCAGAACATGAACTTTAAATAAAGCAACACTCAAAAATGTGTGCTTTATGTGTGATTGAAACAAAAATTATGTGATACAAAAATGTTCGTGTAAATAACGAAATATTAAAACGAACACAGTCATGGTTGCGTTGGGCACCGTAGAAAATTTAGAAACGCACATAATTGATATGAAAATAAAGATATGTGTTGGCTGCTTTTGAACAGAACATTGTGTGTTTCGTGTGTGTATTTTCTGAACCTTGATATATAGTATATTTTTATTGAAATTCAAAGTAATGTAATAATTTTTTGGGAATAAGGGATAGAAATGAAATCAAAATTAGCAATAACTAAAGCAATAACACAAAAATGACAGCAGTAATTCATATATTCGGTGCAAAAATTAAAGAAGTAAATTTAAATAAATCAAAAGCTTTTAAAAATAAACTTTAAATATGGAAGGAACACAATTAATTTTAACGTGAATGGTAATCCTCAAAGCATTGTCCAGGGCAAAGTGCAGGTTTGTTTTGGCAATTTTTGCACCTATATGATGTTTCCTTACGGGTCTTCGCTTTTTTACACTGGACACACCTTAGATAAATTATCTTCCTCTTTCTGTTATCAGTAGCTAATGGAATTTCCACGATATAATGTTGATTTTCGTTGCTATCAGTGTGTGTTATTAACCTGTTATGTCCTCCATGAACTGCAGTTGTTGATGCAAAATCTCTTCCAGATTGGATAGATTCTGGCAAATGTATTAAAGATTTGATCAATATGATCGGAACTCAATGAATGATATATTTGATCCGGTTTTTATTTTAAAAATATAGTACGAGTTCCAAACTGCGACATCCAACAAGTGAAATATTAGCTTTTTATACCAATAATTGCACGATTTTGTTCTTTTTCACAATAAAATTTACTCACCTGTATCACAAAATTTATTTGCTTTTACATTTCGAAGCATAACAAATCCAACTTGACACACATCGAAAAATGTACTGAAAACTAAGCGTAAATCCCGTCTTGCTTTTGCTGATGTGATTAGGTACGCAACTTGTGTTGCAATTGCGACTGAAAGTTTTTTTTGTTCTATGTCACATAGAGCGGAAGCAGAAGAAAATTTATTATTACACTTATATTGGCAAACCATAATTTAACATTAGCTTTGCTGTGGGAGTTACCGTCTTGTCAAAATGATTAAAAAAAACTGTTGACGGTATATGCCGTGCTGTCATAAAGTTTTGATCTCAATTTGACGGCATATGCCGTCTTGTCCGCGAATGTGTTAAAAAGTACATATATAAGTGCTTAAAAAGTGCATATATAAGTACCTAAAAAGTGCATATATAAGTGAATACTGTCTCAGAATGATTTTTCTTTATCTGTATCATCATTGTCCGATATTGTTACAGTTTCAGTATCATTCAAGTTTAAGGTGTGTGGTGATACCAACGCTATGGTTTCGTATATGTGACCTTCTCCGAGAAAAGGGACCTAGTGTGTGAAAATTAAGTTTTGAGAAAAAAAACGCATTTAAAGTTTCTACACCCTTTTAGGTACCAGAATCCACCGTTTTTGACACAACCCGTTTTTTGACACACTAGGTCCCTTTTCTCGGAGAAGGTCACATATGATTAGACCAAAGCTAAATATTTTCGCTTTGCTATCTATAACATCCTCTGCCATAACTTCTGGAGCAGACCATAAATTCGTGCCGACATAATGAAGATCAGGGTTTTCTTTACAATTCAATTGGAAGACATGTAATCCACAAGGTTTTTTTTTTTTTTTAATTTGGAAAATTCGTTGCACATTCTGAATAATTGCAAAAACAAAAATTTAAATGTAAATACTAAAAGTAAATGATAAATAAAAAATTAACATATATCTTACCTTATCTCCAATATTCGATGCCATCTTATATATACATATATATATATATTTTTTTTTTAAGCAACTGAATTTAAAAACTCATTTCGCATAGATTTTAGTTGTGAGTGAATTTGATAATTTCAAATCTTTTCACATGTTTACTTTACAGAAACACTTTTTTTCTCATTTTTCCAATAAATGTGAGAAAAAACGTTACGTGACAGATAGTTGTCACAAAATAAAGTTACAGAACAAATCGAATGCGAGAAACAGTATTTTGTGTCAGTTCGCAAAGTTTTTGTTTCATTTTTATACGTTCCATGTGAAAACTTTCCGATGTGAGAGTTACAGAACATAGCTACAGGTTTACCATCAGTCGAGGTTTGAGTTGTAAATCACGTTTTTTACGTTTTATAATATTTGATGTATCTGCTTCATTGTTATTTAGTAAAGAAAATGAAATATCTGATATTCCAACTACCCACTGTTCATTTAAATTTAATGGTTGTTTTAATAAATTTGTAAAAGTATTTTGTGTATTTTTAAATATATTTATTGAATCGTTACTTAATAAATTAACATATATTGTTTTGTTGTGAATTTGAACTCATTTTGTTTTAAAATGATTAATTAAATTATTTGATGTTTCTTATATACGATTTTTTTTGTGTTTATATTCCTGACCGAAACCGAACTATTTTACAAAAAGTTTATTTCCATTTCTCTTTAATATTTTTTCAATCAAATATATTTGTGGAGTTTTAGTTTTCAGCAATTCTTCTTCGTAAAATCCTGCTTTAATTATATTTTTATTAATATCTTCAGGCTGATAAGTTACGGGATTTGTTATAAATATTTTATTAATTTTAAATAGTTCCGCTGACCAATTTGGTGTATAACCTTTTTCAAAAATATTTTTATTTTTGCTTATTCGAACAAAATCATTTATATTTTCCTTTCATAAAAGTTTTCAAATTATTGTATACTGTATTTAACAAAACCTTTTCATTTTTCTTTGTAACTAATTTCGGTGCTATTTTAATACTTCGATGATATGAAGAATTACAATCCTTTAATAATTTTTCTAAAATATGTAACCACTTATAATTTCCTTGAAGACTGAATTTCTTCCACATATTATTTTTTAATGTTCTGTTAAATCTTTTAACTATAGATGCTTTCATATTTGAATATGTATGATAATGGTTAATGTTTAAGTCATTCATTAAGTTTTTAAAATTTCATTAAAAAATTATTTTCCTTGATCAGTATGAAGATTTTTTTTGGATATTTATTTTTGTGTAACTCGATAATCTTTTTGAGTGCATTTGTAATATCAATACCCGATTTAGTTTTTATGGGTAAAGCGTAAGCGTATTTTGAAAATACATCAATTACTGTCATCATATATTTATAACCTTTATTCGTTTTTGCATATAGTATAATTTCCACTAAATCGATTTACCATGTATCTAAAATACCTTTTTGAATAAACCGACGTCGTTTAAAGTTTTTTCTAGCTTGGTGATGAAGTTCAGTAACAAAAATTTCTTTACTCATATTTTATACTAAGTTTAGGTAGGACTGGATTCATTCAAATTTTATATATGAAAGTGAAAACATGTTTCAACAGTTTATATACAATGATGATTTGTGGACCTTCCGGTTGTTGAAAATCCACATTTATTATAAATTTAATGAAAAACCAACAATTAATTTCTAATAAGGTGGATACAATTATTTGGCAGAACAAAATACTTTACATGAAATTTTATTTAATGTTATGCAGAAAAACCATAAAATTAATAAAAAAAGTTTTAATTAAAATAAAACCATATAAAACACAATTAGAAAAGTTTGTTCAACAAAAACGTCTATGACACTAAAGAGAAAACATCTTATTCAAAAAGGAGGATTTCTACCAATAATAATTTGTTCACTTTTAGGTGATGTTATTGGAAAAATTTTAGTAAATGTCAAGCAAATTATCAAAAATTGTTCTAGATGCAAATACATTTGATAAATTTAATAAAAAAATATCCTATTCGGATTTTTTACAGCGTAAACTTCTTCCAATCTATGCTTCTCACTCACTTAAAGATGTTAGTAAGTGTTATGAAATCAAACAAGACTTACCAAAATTTCTAATTGGAAAACAAAAGATTAATATTTCAAAGAACAAGATGGATGATAATAAAACTCAGACAAAAAGAATATATAAAAAACATATTGATACCCAAACATTAGGGAAAGAGTTAAAAAATGTTGGTTCTCAAGCAAATTTTAATCTACCAGAGGAAGTTTTTGATTATAAAGATGAAAATGAAGACGATTTTATGTATATGGATACAACAATATATAAAATTAATCATGGTTCACCATCATCGGCAGCTAAACGTCTTAAAGATTTTTCAAATAAAGGATCACCAAAGTTTAGAAAATTATCGAGTGATGAGAACCTTAAGCAATCAACATTATCTTATAAATATTCACCTCGAACTAGAAATCAAAAAAAAAAAAAAAAAGAATTAGGGCTTATTCCTGAAAATGTAAAATTGCAAAATATATAATAAAATAAAAAAATTCAAATTTATGTTTAAATTACCTGTCTTTCAATAACTAAATTGACAACAAACAAAATTGATTTTGTATTATTATCTATAATATTAATAGGCTACGCGATTTCTTGTAACCAATGTTTGGTGTACCGTTTTATCCCGATTTTGACCAAACGTATATTATTTGAAAGGTATTCCTTTTTACCCGTTCTGCAGATTTACAGATTTTTAAATTTTTTCCTTTATTTTGAGTAAATTGCATTTAAATTTGCTACTAACACATACATAAAATTATACATATGCTATGTGTGTTTTATTAAGTTTGTACTGTGTTTGTTAACGAGTTTGTTATCTTCATTCACAATAATAATAAACCATAAATGTTTTGGTTTGTGAATTGGCTAAGTTCAAAAATAAAGCTGCCTAGAAATTGCACTCGTATTTCGAGCGCTGAAATCTGCTAGATATTATATTAATTTATTTTTTAAAAAATCATAAAATTTACATAAATTAATCTATATCTTTTAACATATCTACATAAAAATTACTCCATGCAAATGTGTTAATACCATAATCTTTAATATATCTCTTATCATCTAAATAACTCAATGCTAATTTGTTAATATGTTGTGTATAAATTTGATGATCCTTAGATCTAAATATATACATTGAATCATAGTACAATTTTTTTCGAACAAACATTTTCTAAAATCTATTTTCTAAGTCTATTTGTTACACATTTTTTTACACCCTTAATTTTTTAAATTTCTTTTTCTTCCCTATCTATTTTTATAGAATACATTTTTGCTCGTAAACCAATGAATTCCTTAATTAATTTGCCATTACACTCATCTCTCATCATGCATAAAACTTTTTTTATTTAACTATGGAAATTTAAAAATATTATCTTTCGGATATGAAGATGTATCGAAATGTGAACTGATTTCATTTCGAAAATCATCATATAACTCATTTGTTTTCTTATCATAAATAAAAGAATCAGTATCCATATAATTTAGATTTATGTTTTCCTGTTATTTAGGTTTCAAGTTTTTAAATTTCTAAAACTGAAAAACCAACGTAAATTGGTTTATTATATTCAGTTCGCACTCTACTCATTTGAATTGCAACCATTTCATCTTGAAATTTCAACAAACTTTGAAAATTGGGTTAAGCTATAAAAGCTCTAGCTCCCAAGCTCTTTCCTCTCTTTTCCCATGCACACACTATTTTAACATCTTTTCTTTTATCAACATTTTCCATTGTCTTACCATTATTATCATTAATAATTATATTAATAATTTGAAAGAATTTTGTTGAAATGAATTTTTTGCTAAAGTTCTGTGATGATTATTTACATCAATATATTTCTTTAACCAGTCCGACTGATTAAATTGGAGAATTCTATGAATTTTTTTCAAAATAAGACCATGTTTAATACATTTTTTTAGATTTCTATAGTGTATCACATAATACATAGATGGATATTGCAAATCTACTTTTAATATATAACCTAATGGTGAATCATCTTCTATATCATTAACATTAAAATCTTCAATGTTTTCAACCCATTCAAAGTTTTTATAGGGGAGATATTGTAACATAGCGTAACCGTATAAATTGTTAACATCTAAATAAATTAAATAATTTGATTCTTTAGTAGAATCATAATCGCTAATATATTTATTATTTTCAATTGAATAGCGTTTACTACATTGAACAATACCTCCCCTAATACCACATACAACAAAATTATATATATTGATATCTGTCAATTGTTCAGTTTGTTTCACTGAGAAATGCAATTGAAAACACACATATTGTTCAATGTTATGGTTTTTATTTTATTGCATCTGTACCTTTCGATATATAAAAATGGACTGTAAAAATGTCATACAAAAATGTGGTATTCATATGTGGTATAATTGAAGAGCTGTATCTCAGATAAAACAACACATAGTTGTATAAAATTCATGAATTAAATACATATATATAAGTTCGTTAATTCGATTGACAAAATATAGACAATAAACTTAAACATATCGGCGTCCTTTGAAAGCATCCGCTTTCAAATATCTATGAACAAAGGACAAAGTTTGGCAATTGGACGCTTGTAACTTCCTTTTGATGTTTTAACTGTAACCACTCGGACGAGTCCATCTGCACCTGGGTGAGTTTCAATTACTTTAGCAATTGACCACTTATTTGGCGGTAGACTTTCGTCTTTAATTATGACAATATCATTAACCTTCAAATTGTCCAATTTTTGCGACCATTTTGGGCGTTGTTGCATTTGTTTTAAATATTCTCTCGACCACTTTTTCCAAAAGCTTTGAACCATTTTTTGTAAATATTGCCATCGATCACAGCGACCTGATTTTATATCGGTCAATGTTTCATCAGGGACTGCGGCCATTGATCGAAATATCAAAAAATGTGCTGGTGTGAGAGGGTCCAAGTCACCTTCGAATTTGATACACAAGGGGCGAGAGTTTAGACAACTCTCTACTTGACATAGAATAGTATTGATTTCCTCAAAGGTTACGGATGCATCTGCTAACACTTGTTTTAAATGATATTTAGTCGACTTGACTCCCGCTTCCCATATGCCGCCGAAATGAGGTGCTGACGGTGGAGAGAAGTGCCATTGAATTTGTTGATCGCACATTTCCTTTTGTATGTTATATTGGATCTCGGTTTGATTAAGGAATTGATACAGTTCACGTAACTTTTGATTACACCCAACAAAGTTCGTGCCATTGTCGGAATATATATCTGATGGCTTGCCACGTCTCGACACAAATCTGCGCAACGTTGCAATAAAGCAGCAGTAGACAATTCTGTAACCAGTTCAAGGTGAATTGCCTTTGTGACCAAACAAACAAAAACCGCTATCCAAGCTTCGTACAACCTAGAACCACGACCTTTCCACGAACGAACTTGTATCGGGCCCGCAAAATCCACAGCTGCCGATCAAATGCTGCCGATGGTTGAATTCGGTGATGAGGTAAGTTAGCCATTTGTTGTTGATACGAAATACTTCTAAGTCTTATACATGTTGTACATTTATACACACAACGCTTTACAATGCACGTCAAATTGGGTATCCAATATCTTAAACCGATTAAATAGAACGTTTGTCTCCGACCGGCGTGTAAATATTTTGAATGATAATATTCTACAAGCAAAACTGTCAATTTATGATCCTTGTTTAATATGATAGGATGTTTTTGATCATAATTAATCAGTGCATTCTCAATTCTTCCACCAACTCTCATCACACCCATTTTGTCGATAAAGGGAGCAAGATCGCTTAATTTGTGACTGTTTGGCAATTGTTTGCCTGATGCTAGAATATGCATTTCATTCGAGTACGTTTGGAGTTGCGACGCCTTTGCCAATTGATAGTTTGCTTGTTGTAGTTCATAAGCCGTCAAAAATGATTTTATCTTAGTGTCCTTTCCAGCTCTGCAATTGTGTATAAATCTTAGGATTAACGCCGTGAGACGAACAAGTTTATCGTACTTCGAAAACAATTCAAACAAATTATCCGATTGTGTTGTACTGCCATTCTCTTCAGAATGTTTTGTTGTTAAATGCAAAACAGTTTCCCTTTTCTCTTCCATATCCATTTCAGTTGGTACAATTGGGAAATCTACCTTCACCACCTTTTTAGTCTTAAGTATCTCTGGGCCATGCCACCAAAGATTATTAAGCATCAGTTCTGAAGCCGATAATCCACGAGTAGCCAAATCCGCTGGATTGTTACGTGACGGTATGTGATGTCATTGACTCGATGGCATATGCTCAATAATATATGATATCCGGTTAGCAACAAAGGATTTCCAGCGGCGAGGATGATCTGATATCCAAGCCTGTGCAATTGGTGAATCGAACCAACCAAATACTTTACAGTCCATGATATCCAACGCCTGCTGAACCTTAATCATAAGTTTCACCAATAAATGGGCACCGCATAGTTCCAATCTTGGTAGGGATATTTGCTTCACTGGAGCAACTCGAGTTTTCGATGTAATCAAACATGTACTTATACTGCCATCCTTGCGTACCACTCTTGCATAAATTACGGCAGCGTATGCTAATTCCGATGAATCGGCAAAACCGTGCAGTTCAACTTCTGCACCATCTTGAAACTCAATCCATCTAGACACTCTTAATTCTCGTATGAGTTGAATATTATCATGAAGTGTCTGCCACTGTATAAAAAGTTGTCCCATTCGATACCTTGCAACCATAATCTTTGCATAAATATTTTCATAGAGACTACTACCGGTGCCAATAAGCCAATGGGATCAAAACTCTTTGCGATATCTGACAATGCAGATCTCTTCATGATTACGTTAGTTATTGGTTGAAGGTCTATTGAAAATCTGAAGCTGTCTGAGTCAGTATCCCATAAGAGGCCAAGTGTTTTTACGGTTTGTGATGCTTCGATAACTGTTTCAGTGGATGTGGACCTATCAGCTGGATCAACACTCCGCATAAATTCCGTTGAATTCGAAGACCACTTTCTTAGGTGAAATCCCGATCTTGAAAGTACTGAGCAGAGATTATTTCTCAATTGAACAGCGGAGTGTACATTTTCAGAGCAGGACATGAAATCATCCACATTGAACTGCTAATCTATCGCCTGAGATACTTCAGGATATTGATTCGAAATTTCCAATGAAATCTGATGTAAAGTTCTTATCGCCAGAAAAGGTGCTGACGCAATCCCATATGTTATAGTATTCAAACAATAGTCCTTAATCGGTTCCTCAGTTGACTCCCTCCACAAAATGCGCTGGTATCGTCTATCATCCGGATGAATCAATACTTGTCTATACATGTTTTCCACATCAGCAGAAAATGCAATTTGATACTTGCGAAATTTCAAAAGAATTGTAAAAAGATCATTCTGTATAGTAGGACCAACAAGTAGTTGGTCATTCAAGGACTGTCCATTTTTTGTCTGGCAGGAGGCGTCAAATACTACTCGTAATTTTGTTGTTGAACTACTTGGTTTCAAAACTGAGTGATGTGGTAAAAAATAGCCATTTTGATCAATTTCCATATGATTTAATTCTTGATATTCACGAATAAATTTTACATACTCATCTTTCAAAACAGAGTTGTTCGTGAATCGTCTCTCCATAGACTGCAATCGTCTTAAAGCTATTGTTCTTGATTCTCCTAATTCAATGTTGTCATTTCTAAATGGTAATTTTACCACATATCTGCCGTTGTCTGCTCTTTTAACATTTTCTCTAAAATGATTCTCAGCTGCTTCCTCTTCTTCAGATAGAATTTTCTTCTTTGATGTTACGTCCTCAGTTTTCCAAAATCTTTGTAGGTGTTCTTCTAAATCAAGTGAAACATGCGCTGCAAATATTGTCGGCGCCATTTGAGTTTCCACATTTCCCATAATAACCCATCCAAAGATAGTGTCAATTGCAGTGAGTGAGCCACTCGGATGTAATATTTTATCGGACAATACAACTTGGTTATAAACTTCGGCGCCTATGATAATATCAACTGGAGCTGATTTATTAAATTTCGGATCTGCCATTTTAAGATCTCTAAAATATTCAAATTCGCTACTGTCAATATTGTCATTCGGTGTTTAGCAGTTGAATTGATCGGACGTGTGTACGCATTGTGGTAAACATTAAATAGTGAAAAGTGAAGTAATAAAGACAGTGACTTAATATTGTGATTTATTGTTGTAAAGATAGTGACTTTGAATACAGTGAAGTGTTGTTGTTTGGGGTGCTCCGCTGAACAAAGTAAATTTGGTGTCTCACTTTCTCCGGCCAGAAGTGAGGTTAAACACGAACTACCAATATACGCTCTGGTGATTGATAGACGAAGTATTAGTGTGTTTTGCCAGTCGGTACGGTTAGTGTCTCGGCTACTACCGCTGTAGTTGGCTAGTAGGTGGCGCTTACTAGTGTCGGTACGATTGGTGTCACGGCTACAACCGCTGTAGTACATCGGCCAATAGGTGGCGTTATAGATACTGTTAAGTATACGCAAAAGTGCGAGTGTCCGTCCTTCTGTCTTCGGTTCGCAAAAGTCCGTCCATCCGTCGGTTTGTCCGTTTTGGAAGTGATACGTAAAAGTATTGCCTACGGGATCAAGAAAGGACAGCCATTGTTGCAGGATGATTGCGTGACTAACGATGACATTAGTGGTAAGAGCTGGATGAAGTGCAAGGCACTCTTAAACGAGTGTGTTGTCTCCAGATGCAAGATAGATGGGACAGTAGTGACCATGGACGGGTTACATACTCCTTCATTCGCGATGTGACGTTCGTGGCAAAACGTCCAGATTTTGGCTTCAGCCTGAGTTTGGGCTTTTTGCTTACGGGCCACGGGTCTTTTAACGCATTTTTGCATAGAAGATCCTTGGCTAATACGTCTGAATGTGACTGTGGACCCTTTACCGAGGACTGGTTTCATGTTTTGTGCATATGCCTTTCTACTCGGACATACGGGACCTGTAGCCCGTTTCTATAACTTTCGTTACGCATTATAACGAACGATATAACGAATTTAGTGGTGTAACGAACGGCGGTGTTTCTATAAGTGTGGTGGAATTCATTTTCGTTATAATTTTCGTTAAAGTTTTCGTTATTATATGTTCAACAGAAAGTGTAGTGATATTTTGCGCAAAAACAAACATGAGTGAGGTAAGGTTTAAAAATTATACTATTGTGTGCAAATTATAATTATTAAAACATATTATTTACAGAAGAAAGTACGTACTGGTAAAATTTCCAAAGGCCAAAAGCAAAAGCTTTTGGAAATTTTACGTGGCCACAGAAATGTGGCTATGGGGCAGTTTGGTGGACCAAATAGCGGCAAATCGGCACAGGCTATTTGGGAAACAGTGGCGGCAGAGCTTAATGCATGCGGACCAGCATGTAAGACGAGTGACCAGTGGAAAAAGGTTCGTCCATTTTTTTATTTATTTATATGAAGTTGTATTCAGCAAATGAAAAAGAGTATATTTATATTATATATGTTATATATAGTGTGTATAATATACACATACACTGTATATGTTTGAATTCATCATAACCGTTATATATCTATTTTTACAGTGTTGGGCAGACTGGAAATCTATTGTCAAGAAGCAGCAAGCTGCGGTTAATAGATTCAACCAAGCCACTGGGAATCGTCCTGCCATCGAAGGTCCGCCGCCGCTAGAAGGGATGGACAAGGAGGTCCTGGAGTTCTTCCCAGCTGCTCTTGTTGGTGGCGATGGTGGAACCATAGAGTCGGGATTCCAGGAGGTAATTTATGTTTTTATTTAAAAAGTTAAGTTATTTTTAATTACAATTTTTGAAATTTAGGAGAATAATTTTGATATGGAAGTGCAGGAAACACTGGAGGAACTTTTGGCGACGCCTGGTAAAGAAGTAACTGAAGTGGCAAACACAACAAAAGCAGCACGGACCGCCACTTCCTCTTTCTCAAGTGCTTTTGAGGAAGTGAAGGAGCTGATGAAGAAGCAGGAGGAGAAGAGGTGTAGTGAAATGGCAGAGCTCATGAATGTACTCAAAACGATGACTTCCTCTCTGCAATCAATTGATGCGTCACTTAAAACTTTGGCTGAAAAGAAGCAAATCTAAGTTCTATTAATATGTACATATATTAATTTTCTTTTAATTATTTGTACATATGTTGAATTGTGTTTAATTTTTTGTTTTTTTATACCTATTTTTATTTTAAATGAATTAATGAATTGTTTTGTTTGCTATAAATTTGTTGTTTTATTTTTCTTGTTTAATTGAAATAGTTCCTTACAATAGATTCGCGAACTCTTCGTCCTTGATTTAAGACATTGGGAATATCTTCGTCGATAGTTTCCTCATGCATGATTGAAATATCGGACCCATTTACGTCTGGAATGGTTTGCTTATGAATTAGTCTGAAATTGTGCAACGTCAAGCAGGCATTGATTATAACGCCAGAATATAATGGGGAAACTAAAATCCCGCGCTCATGCGACAAGCACGTAAAGACTTTTTTTAAAACTCCATTAAGCCTTTCTACGCAGTTGCGAGCTTGGATATGGACCTTGTTATATTTTTCTTGCCCCACAGATTCCGGATTTCGAAATGGTGTCATGAGCCATGGCTGAAGTGGATAACCAGAGTCTCCTATGAGCCAATTGGAGTTTGCATTAGCATTATATTGTGATTCCAAATACTCCTTGCATTTGGAATTTTCCCATATGTAGGCGTCATGGGTACTTCCACCGAACCGTGCATTGGCAGACAATATATTAAGGTCGTAATCGCTTATCAACTGTACATTTTTAGAAAAATACCCTTTTCTATTAATGTAACAGCACTCAACATCCATTGAGGGTTTTTTTATTTTCACGTGCGTACAATCGATGGCCCCAATGGATCCGGGAAACCCAGTGCAAGAAAAAAATCTACAATTATGCATACAATATAGTATAGAAAGTGAAATTATATTATCGTATATTACCTCTGTTTAATTCTATTCGACTCTGCCACCGTTTTGGGAAAGCGTATATATTTGCACATAAGCTTATTTTGTATGATGTAGGAAACTTCATGGATGGAGCGATGCACCATTGTCTTGCTCATCGAACAAACGAAATCCTGCCCAATATCCCTTAAGTAGGATCCTGTCGCATAATAATGCAATGCTGCTGCCATCCTCAATGGTTTTGGAATAAAAGTTATTCTTACGCCGTCTTTCATGTAAGGGCGTATTTCATGCAACAACGCTATTGCTGCATCTTTTTTAAATCTAAAAAGCTCTTCAAATCGCGCTTCCGGGAGGTGAAAAGGGTCGGTTGAATCCCTTAGGTAGCGTCTATGTACACGCAGCATATTTCGCTGGTCAACTAATATTGCTAGTACGGCAGCTTCAAGCATAGTCACAAGCTTCAAAAAAATTAAATAAGTAAACAATTCATATTTTCACACTTGCTTTATTTATCTATACTTACTTTTTTAAATGAATAATTCAGCAAATCAATACAATGCAATATGTTCAAGTAAAATGTACAAGTAGAATTGAAGTAAACAAAACAACTCAGCTGTTATACATAACGAACAGTGTTTTGTTTCCACTGTTTCATACACTTCATAATAACTCGCCACGCTCGTAACGAAAGGTAAGTTTTCTGAGTTGTAGAAACACTTCGAAGCAAAATTTCGTTATGACCCATTCGTTATGAAAAAAATAAAAATCATTCGTTATCATAACGAAAAGTTATAGAAACGGGCTACTGGATTCTCTGGCTGTCGTATTGACGGACGATGGTTGTGATGTCAGTGGTGTGCTTGTGAATGATGAGAGAATGCGTTGTATGAATGAGTTTGCGTGCGAAGTCTTCAAAAGAAGACGTTTAAGAAGGTTTTGATCGCACACGCATGTTTCCATCCACAGGATGTACGCATGCGTGTGTACCCAAGACCTTTTAGAAGGCCTTAGTTGTGTACCTAAACACTCACCCACAGGGTGGGTGTATGGGTGTGGGACTGAGGCCTTCGAATGGCCACCAGTCCACAGCTGTTTGGAGCCATACTAGTAGTAGCTTTGCTACGAAGTCTGACCGGATGCTATATATTTATATATACATCTGGTACCACGGGAAGTCAGATGCCCCTGGAATCATTGATTCCAACTGACTTACGGGTTCGGCCCCTTGGGGCGTATCGTGGTGGCTGTGGTTTATACCCAAACGCGGGGAGAGCATAGCTCGATGTGGAGTTGCATTCAACCGGGTGCTGTGACCCTAGAAAAGCAGAGGTATGTAAGGTAGACGTCGACTCCCCACCAAGGAGTGGGATTTGTTGCCCAAATGCACAAATCTTGAATTGGTACCGGAGTGTAGTTCACTACACAATGGGGCGGTGGTCGGCGCATATTCCGATCCAGTGTTCAGAGCACCGTGAGGTTATGTCAACGAGACGGGTACTCACGTTAAACACAAGAGACTTCTGTCCGTTTTTCCGTCGGTTTGTCCGTCCTTCCATTCGACGTTTTATTTACTGATTATTGCATTGCTGATACTAAGGTAAGGTAGTAATTTTTAAGTTAAGTTTGTCCGATGCCGCCTGCGCCCAGGAAGAGGGCCGTAAAGCCTAAAGGCGACGCCTCAGATATGGCGACGACCGATGGGTGCGGTACTGGTTTGCCCCCGGTGGGTGGTAGTTTGCTCCGCCACACTGAGAGCGAACTGTCCAGTACGGAGATGGATGAGGAGATAAAGAGGTTCAAGGCTGGGTCTCCGAAGAAGCCGGTATCGCCGAGGTTCAAGCGTCCTGCTGGGGTTACTGCTGGTATCGCTGCTGGTGTTGCTACTACTGTTGCTGCTGTTTCGGCCGAGGAGTCGGTGGACTTTGCTGCGGAGGTTGTAGGCAGCGATAAGGTGTCCGGAGCTGTCGCGAGGAAGGCGCGTGATCGGACCAGGGCCCGGCCAGTAGTACGTGGTGGTGTGGTAGACAAGATGAAGGACGTGAGCTCGGCCATGATGGAGCTGGTTATGGTTGACGGTGTTGATGCGCGGTTGGCCAAGGTGGTGATGGAGCAGGTTGCAGGCTTCGAGGTGCTAATTTTCGGATTAATAGCTGAGAATGAGCGGCTGAAGGGGCGGATGGAGGTCTACGAGGGCGGTAAGGTGGTTGGAGTGCAGCCAGGGGCTCCGGGGGCTCCCATTAGGCCTCAGATGTTGGCTAGGCGAGGTGCAGCTGCTTTAGGTGTTGCTGACGGTGCTATGTCCGGTGTTGTGTCTGGTGGTGTTGCAGTGGTGCCCAAACCCGTGGAGACGTCGTCTGTGGTAGTGAAGGGGAAGAAGGGCGTCACCTCAAAGGAGGTTGTGGAGAAGGTACAGAAGGAGGTCGGCCCCACCCTTGGGGTTCGTGTTCACGCATTACGGCCTATGCGCGATGGCGGAGCGGTCATTCGGACCCCGTCGGTAGCAGAAAGGGAGAGTGATGAAGAACGCTAAGTTCGGTGAGGTTGGGTTGGAGGTGTCGGTGAGAGACAAGCTCGGACCGAAGGTCGTCGTGCAGCGGGTTCATCCGGAAATCACTCCGGATGAATTTATGAGTGAGCTGTACGAGAAGAACCTCAAGGAAAGGATGTCCGAGGAAGTCTTCAAAAGGAGCGTTCGCTTGGTGTCCAGCCCGTGGAAGGCAAATGGCGGCCCGGTTAACGTTATCCTGGAGGGCAACGCTCAGACGATGGAGCTGCTGACCGATGTTGGAAGATGCTACATTAATTGTTTTCATTTCCGGTGCGACATCATGATGCTGTTCTGTTCCGTGCTGCTACAGGTATTTAGGGTTCGACCACATGATTAGGGACTGTCGGATGCCTCACGAAGTTTGTCGCCTATGCGGTACCGCCGGCCATAAAGCCTCACGGTGCGAAAATTAAGTTAGATGTCGGAATTGCGCACTTAAGGGACTCCCGATAGGGCATCTGATGATGTCCGAGGCCTGTCCCGTTTACAGCGCCATAGTTGCCAGAGCGAACGCACGTCATTAAAATGGAGGGAGCAGAAACAAAAATTTTGCAGCTTAACTACCAGCGGTCATACTCCGTGATCTGCGAGCTGGGTCAGGCGATGTGTAACCTGGGCGCGAGTTTTGCCCTAGTGCAGGAGCCGTATACTACGGATGGCTGCATCAGGGGTTTACCTGAGGGTATGCGCGCGTTAACCGACGACGGCAGTAGCGCCGCTATTGTTGTTAGGGATAGGGACGTGGACTGTACCATCATTAGTAGGAGTGTTTGGGGAATCTGCGTTAGTGTAGAAGGGGGTTTTGGTAGAATGTTACTGACGAGCATCTACTGTAGGTTTGGAACGCCTCTTGAACCCTATTTGGGGTATATGGATTCGGTACTACTACTGGATAGTAGCTCACCTATAATCCTAGCTTTAGACGCAAACGCATGCTCTTCCATGTGGTTCTCCAAGATGGGCAGAAATGCTTCTGCTCATCCGAAGCGGCTAATTGTTCTCAATGAGCCTGGTGAGATGTACACCTTTGACGGTCCAGGAGGTTGTAGTGACATTGACGTGACGTTAGGTAACGGGAGGGTAGCTTCAGGGTTTGACATTAGTTGGAAGATTAGGGATGACTTTGGGGTGAGTGACCATAGCCTCATTGAGGTTGTGGTCTCTCATCATCGGGCTACGAACGGGGCGGACATGCCACGCAGGTGGCGACTACATGACGTCAATTGGGACATCTACGCTGAAGCCTTTAGGGGGACAGCGCTGGATGTGCCAATTGCAGAATTTATGGCTTGGACAATAGACAGTCAAGTCGACCAGATAGATCAATGGATGTCCACGGTGAACGACACTTCGGGGTCGTTGTCGCCAGACTCGACACAGAGGAGTTAAATGGTGGTCTCGGGAGCTGGATATGATGCGGAGGAATGTCCGACTCCTCAGGAAGCGATTCCAAAGGGGAAGGCGTTCCAATGCTGAAGATCTTGCTCAGCGTAAAGTTGACTATCTGGCCGCCTTGAGGACGTACAAAGACGGGATTGTTCGTGTCAAGGAGGAGGATTGGAGGACTTTTGTGCAGGACAGCAGAAATGACCCTTGGGGTCAGGCCTATCGAATAGCCCGGGGTAGACGGTAACAGACGGACTTGACCGGTCTTTGTATAAGTGGACTGACGTGGAGACAGTGCACTAGCGCTTTGCTTGAGGCACTTTTTCCAGGGGCTGAACCGGCTGTCCATCCTCTCTATGAGGCGGTGGATGGCCCTCCGCCACTGGAAAGACTAGAAGTGGATGTTAGCATGTGCCGCGTCAAAAGTAGAAAGTCTCCGGGTTTGGATGGTATGACTGGAGAGATGTGTAAAAGCATCTGGAAGGCCATACCGGAATACCTGGAGGCAATCTACAGGAGGTGCATTAGTGAGGGATACTTCCCTGGGGCTTGGAAGCAAGCCAAAGTTGTGGTTCTCCTGAAGTCTCCTGATAGAGTGAGGAGCGATCCTCGCTCTTATCGTGGCATAAGCCTTCTTCCAGTACTTGGAAAGGTGCTGGAGAGGATTATGGTCAACAGACTGAAGGAATCCTACAATGAGGTGGCTTCTGAGTTTCAGTTTGGTTTTAAAGAAGGGAAATCCGTGGAGGATGCTTGGCATCATGTCCGTAATTGTGTGACTGACTGTCCGAACAAATATGTCCTTGTCATATTTGTTGACTTTAAAGGTGCGTTTGATTACCTCTTGTGGGATAGGGTACTGGATAGACTACGGACAGTAGGTTGTAGAGAGCTTTCCTTATGGCGAAGCTATTTTAGTAGCAGGAAAGATTTTGCGGTAGGAGCCAACGATACTGTTTGTAGGGAGGTTGTTAGGGGCTGCCCGCAAGGGTCCATCTGCGGTCCATTTATTTGGAACCTAATGATGGATCCCTTGTTAGGGTCTCTAAGGACAACCCACCAACTTTGTGCTTACGCTGATGACTTGCTCATCTTAATCGAAGGTCAGTCTCGTGCTGTATTGGAGAGAAAAGGTGAGGGGGCCATGCGTGAAATCAATGAGTGGGGGAACAGTGTCGGTGTTGAAGTGTCGAGGGAAAAGACCGTTACCATGCTGCTTAAAGGCAGCTTATCGCAGGCTCGCCCACCTGTAGTTCGATCTGGCAATGCCAGCATTCGATATGTGACTCAGGTTAGGTATTTGGGCATAACCATTGGTGAAAGAATGAACTTTCTAGTTCATCTTTTGACACTGAAGGACAAGTTGACGACAGTTGTGGGAGGAGTCAGACGCATCCTTAGGAATGACTGGGGTCTTAGCAGGAGAGCTGTCCGTACTATATATAGTGATCTGTTTGTTGCTTGTGCAACATTCGGCTCATCTGTATGGTACGGCACCGCTCTGTCTGCTATGGGCAAGAAACGAATCTTGTCTTGTCAGAGAGTGGCAATGCTGGCTTGCATGCCAGTTTGTCACACAGTTTCGACAGATGCTCTTTAAGATTTGTTAGGTGCACCTCCCCTTGACTTGGAGGTGGTACGTCGTGGTATCATTTTCAAGGTTAAGAAGGGACTGCCACTATTAGGGCATGATTGGATAACTTCGACTGAAATCGCTGATTTAGACTTGAGGCAGGTGAAACTCCTGCTGGACGAGCATCTTCTTTGAAGATGGCGTTCACGTTGGACTGAGACTGATAATGCTTTTCTGCATAAGAGGGGCCTGTCCGATACGCCGGACTGTAGGTGTGGGGAAGGGCCGGAGGACGTCGTACATGTTTTGACCGGGTGTTCACTTTATAGTGATATTAGGAGTTTGGATAGGATGGGGATTTTACGAACGGCGATAGGATGGGATTTTAGTAGGGCATTAGAGGACGGGCGGACTGTTAGCAATTTAGGTGAATACGCAAGGGGCGTATTGAATCGTAGGAGAACTGGACGTTTAGTATAGGTGGCCTCTGATGAAGGCATCCGTGGTGGTGCTTAACTGCCAATGGGTGGTCGCTCCAGTAGTGCACATCGTCGTGCCTGGATCTCAGATATGAGTATGACTGTTGGCGGGGGCTGATACATCGGTATCTGTCCCTCCACAACGGTGCACCGTCTTCAGCTCTCTCCCTGCTGTTTGCTGTTGTTGCTGCTACCTGCTGTTCCTGCGCGTTTGTTCTGTTGTTTTATGTGTTGCTACGTTATTGTTGTCCTTTTGTGTGCTGCTACTGAGGGGGCACATGCTAACTCAGAATGCGGCTGTTCATTGTTGTGTCCTTTGTCTATTTATGTCTATATGTTTTGTCGTCCAGGGCCACCAGTCCCGAACTGTTTGGAGTTCAACTGGTAGTAGCTTCGGCTACGAAGCCTGACCGGAGACTTTATTCTGGTACCACGGGTGTCAGGAGCCCCTGGAATTTTATTCCAGCCTGGCAGTGGTGCGGCCCCGTATGGGAGCTTCGTGGTGGCTGTGGTTTAGACCCAAATCGCGGGTAGAGCGCAAGCTCGGTGTGGAGTTGCATTGCGACCGGGTGCCGTGACCCATAGATCGGTAGGAGTTTTAGATAGTACTCCGCTCCTCATCCAAGGAGGGAGGTCATGCCCAAATGCAATCCTCAAATTGGTACTCGTACTGCGCGGGCGCCGGTGGACGCATAGTGTCCACCCGGTGTTAAGTGCACCGTGAGGTCAGGCCACCGTGGCAGGTACTCACGTGAATCTTGAACACATCTGTCAATATTGTGACTCGGAAAGTCTCTTGCCAAAAGAGACAAGGTAGAAACGATCTCCAAATTTACCTTTCCTTTGGTATAACTTCCTTGATACGGGCCAACCCGATACATCAAAGTTTTATCATAAATTCGCTTTAATTGAAGACGTTGAGCACAATCTTCCTAAATCAATGTGTTCTGTGCACACGAATCCAAGAACGCACGGCAAGGTTGTAATTGATTACATTTATCACGTACCATAATCATGGTTGTTGGTAAAAAGGTATACGTTTTGGAAGATTTTTGTGTATGTCGAGCATCTGACGAGTAAAACAGAATTTGTGGTTGTTTTGGCGTAAAATGTAATAAAGTGTTATGTTTTGCGTTACAAGTTTTGCATGATGATGCCTTACAATTAACTGCAACATGGTTTGGTCGTAAACAGTTAAAACATAAATTATGCTGTTTAACTAATTTGTAACGGTCCTCAATAGACAATTCCATAAACCTGTCGCATTGATATAAGAAATTACTTTCATTATACCCGATTCATGTCTGAATCGTAGCTGCGTACGTACCTAGTTGATTTCGTGAGCGACTGACTTGTGTTGTAATTTTAGGTACGTGCCTATATGTACATTGTTGTATACTTTCCAATTCGACTACTCGATCATCCAAAAACTTAAGAAAATATTAAAATGTTGGATTTGGCATTGCTCTTTTTTCTCTACACCACAACATATGTGTTTCAACATCAAGTTTTTTTCTCCATATGAAATAATAGAATGGTATCCCAATGTTGTGTAGGCTCTTTTAATACCTTAAGGGCATTGACACTCTCATTAGTGTTGTTGTATAGGCGTTTTGTTTCATCAACTGAAGATTTCTGCATACCCGGTTGGTCAAACAAAAGTTCCAAATATGCCCGTCTTACATGCTGCGATTTGTCATATTTATCGTTTATCAATTGCCATGCAATTAAATAGTTGTCGTTAGTTGGTTTTAAGTGCTTGATAATGGACAAAGCTTCGCCCTTTAGTCTGGTCTGCAAATATTAAAATTTTTCAACACGGTCGTTCTAGAGTGAATTAGTGCATCAAATAAATCACGAAATCGTATCCAATCTGTGTATGCACCATCAAATTCTGGTATCTGAATCTGTGGCAACTTTGGTTCCTGATGTATTAATTGACTTGCTGTGGTAGTGTTAATAGGAGACGAGTGAAATCCACGATCAGTTGTCAATCTCTCCAAAAGCACGCCATGGAATTCTGGGAATCGGCCATTGCTTGAATGGCTTGTGTAATATTGTTGTCCTGTGCTCCATTCTGACTAACTGTGTGACCTGCGTCGCGAAGTCGACTCGCGTACGAAGACTTTATGATAAAATATTTGTCCTCAATTTCGCTACGGTACATATACTCCTCCTCACACCTCGTAGGATCAGTGGTCAATTTGTCTATTTCATCTTGAACTACCCCATATTGTGCAAACAGATCGTCCAATGCGGAAATACGAGCCGCAATACCAATGTTACAATATGTATCTTTGTTCAAATAAAAGTGAGTTAAATAGATATTACAATGGTTGTTTTTTAAATAATTTTTGATTGTTAAAAGAAGAATATAATCCACAATGATAAGTAATAATATTCCGGTTTATATCAATAATAATTATCAAAATGCCACCACAATCAAAACTCTACAAACATGGTTTGTAACAATGCTACATAGATTTTGATCTGTTATACAAACATGCAATAAAATATGCTATACTTCAAATCGCCTTTGTTGTGGTTCTTGATAGATGCTGAGAGCGCCGGTTGGTTGTCCAAATGAAACTTCCCTGTTGTTCTTGTTAAATGGTGAGATATTTATTCCCGTTCTGCATAAACGTTGTGGTTGTCGAATGATCTGCTTTGTTGTTGTTTCTGTTGTATGATGACAATTCTTTTTTTTATATAAACTTTGCTTAACTTGCTGTTGTAAATGATTTAATTTGTCTTTTTTCCTTCTGATTTGCCAAAATGTCTCGTTATACATCTGGTTCGATAGGCCAAAAAATGTTCAGTTTGTTTCACTGAGAAATGCAATTGAAAACACACATTTGGCTCAATGTTATGGTTTTTATTTTATTTAATCTGTAACTTTCGATATATAAAAATGGACTCTAAAAATGTCATACAAAAATGTGGTATTCATATGTGGTATAATTGAAGAGTTGTATCTCAGATAAAACACCACATAGTTGTATAAAATTCATGAATTAAATACATAAATATAAGTTCGTTAATTCGATTGACAAAATATAGACAATAAACTTAAACAGTCAATAGTTCTAATTCAATTTTTGTGGTTTTTCATCATTGCATCCCATGATAATCCAGGTCTTGTAATAATATTGACAGGGGTCTAAATTATAAATGTTTTTACAAACTTTACGGAAATTTTAAAAAATATCGCAAAGTAAAAGAACATCTAGTTTTAAATAAAAGTAAATAATCCATTAGAGTACTACATTTAAAAGTATTCCACACTTTTTCAGCATGTTTATAACCATATACACTACACAACTCATTAGTTAATTTATTAAGACTGTGCTGGTAGTTGTGTTTCTTGGAGACGATTCACAGAATCTAAATAATCACACGGAAAAACACCTTTACGTTTCATTAAGTCAAATTCATCATCATTTAAAAAAGCAAACTGATTTTACAGTTTTTAAATCATCATCTGATAAGAAACCTGCAAGTTGATCTAAACTTGATGACATACAACGGAATGAATCTAGAAAACGCATAGTCACCCGTTAAATGGCAATGATCAGCTACTCTGTCTTCTATTGATAAATATTTTTCACAAATGTGACAAATTTTATCTTCTTTTTGTCTTTTCTCCTGATTAGATGATAAGGAATTCATTCATCATTCTAAAATATCTTTAACTAAATTTTCAAAAAAGTGTTTAGATGAATTTTCACCAGAATGATACGAACATTTGATATAATAACTATAAGCAAATGGAATATGCTTTTGTACCGAATTTACATTTGCTGACTTTTGAATATTAATTGATTCCAAAATACATTCAAAATCAGCGTAAATAACAAAAAGTACATCCATTTGCTTTTTAGTATTCTTAAAATTAAGTATATAATTTTCTTCATTTGGCGTTTTAGTTACCATTTTATTACACTCATTTTCTACAGTGACTGGTTAATTGAGATGTTATCAGTCTATAATTAAATAAAAAAAGAATAAAATATTTTTTTAATTAGTATATTTTAGCTTTATATATTAATATAAACTAGCAGATTCCAGCCCTCGAAATTCGAGTGCAAATTCTAGGAAATTTTATTTTTTCATTAAATAAAGACCATAAAGGTATGCTAATCAATTATAGCCAATTCGCAAATCAACACAAAAAACAAACTCATTTTTATTACAAACACATTAAGAAATTTAATAAACATACACAGAGCATTGTATAATTTAATGTATGTGTTAGTAGCAACTTTAAATGCAAATTACTCAAAATAAAGGAAAAATTTATAAATCTGTAAATCTGCAAAACGGCTAAAAAGAAATACCTTTCAAATAATATACGCTTGGTCAAAATTGGTGAAAAATTGCCTAGCCTATTAATATTATAGATAACGAGTTACATATCTTGAAATATTTTTTATCCATATATAATGAAATCTATCTTCATCCTCCAATAGAAGTAAATTTATGTGAGTAGGTTTTTCGTTTTTGGTGAAATAGTAAGGGCCTACAATATTGCCATCCTCCAAACCAAAGACATTAACCCTTATAGACGGGTTGTTTTCTTCAAAGATTTGTATTTTGTTGACAGATAGTGGGAAATTCAGATATAAGAAATTTAATGTTATGTTGTTTTCCAATATTATAATCAAATCTTCAATGTCTATATTTCCATATAAAGAACATCTTTATGCATGTTTATTTACTGGATATAATGCTGATATTATTGCCCACTTAAAACATTATTTGTCATTATTTTTCACATTAATACAGACCTTTTTTTGGTAATACATGGTGGTAAACATATATATTGTGATCCTTTTATGCTTCTATATTTATTTATATTTACATCAAGATGTGTGATTTCGATTAGAGCCCATCCACTATCACGCTCTTGAAATTCACTCATTTTTTCACCAAGTTTATTTGAATTATTAGAGTAATGTTGAGATATATCAATATCGTTGTTAGATGAAGTTAAAACACACATTTTGGTTTGATGGGACATTGTTTTAATCTCAGCTTCTTCATCATCATCTTTAATCAATATATATTTACAATGCAAATCAAAATTAAATTTAATGGATGTGTGTTTATTTAAAAGAGATTTTAAAATTTTAATCATTTTTTCTTTATTAAATTTAAGAATTCTTCAGGAATCAAATTTTCTTTATCACGGTTTTCAAATCGAAAAGTTGATATCCGATTTTTAAAACATCCATTGAAACACTTGATGTTACCTTCATCAATGTTTTTCAAACAATCCCCATACCTTTTTCAGTACATCTTCGTTACACTCATTGCAGCGTACACTTTCTACACTTTTTTTATTTGTATGTTCTATTAAGTGTACATGTTTTAGATATTCTTTTCTATCTGAGAAATTTATATTACATGTTGAACAATTAAAAGATGGTTCTTGGTGATGCATTTTGATATGCCGTTTTAAAGAAAAATTTTGGTTGTATTCCTTTGCGCAGAAATCACAAATGAATTTGGCCATTTTTTCTTGTTAAAATTATTTTTAGTATTTTTTGTTTTTGTTGTGAAATTTTTTTTGCAACAGTTCTGTTGTGAAATTCTTTTTGTTGTTGATATTTTTAATTTAAATTTTTTTTATTTTGTAAAAATCCTTTGTTGTGGCTTGAAATTCCTTTTTCAATTTGTATAAAACAGTTTGTTGTGAAAATTCTTTTTTTAATTTCTTTAATTAATAGTTTTGTTGTGAAATTTTTATGGAAAATCACACGTTTATGACTTTCAATTTTGTAAAAATCCGTTGTTGTGGTTTGTTGTGAAATTCCTTTTTTAATTTTTTTAAGCAGTTTGTGTGAAAATTCTTTTTAATTTTTTTTTCTGTTACAGTTTTGTATTGTTTTGTTGTAAATTTTTTGGAACATCAAACGTTTATCACTTTGTCTAAAGTTTAAATATATAACAAACGGTTTTACACTTTGAACTTCAATTTTAATTTTATAAAAATCCGATAAAATTTTTGTTGAAATACGTCACACGTTTATTACTTTTAATTTTGTAAAAATCCGTTAAAATTTAATTTATTAAAATTTTTGCAATATTAACCAATCACAAAACAGCAAGTAAAATTCATAAGCAACACACAACTTGTAATATGATATTAATTGAGAGTAGGGGTATTCACCATGTTTACTAATTTATTATGTGTATTCACATAATGTTGCTATCAAATATATAATAAAATCAAAAAAATTAAAAAAATAAAAAATCATTGTTTTTATATTTATTTTATATTATTTATCACAATTCTAAAAGTTCTGTAGTATTCTTTAAACATTTTAATATAATAAAATGTAAGTTAACATTGTTTTAATCAAATTTTAAATCAAATATTGCTAATCAATTTGGTGTCTCTCTTCCTCTAAAGTTAATACCCAGCAAAAATTTCGTAATAGCAGCTCATTGATTTTTGCATTACCAATAATGACCTACCCCTGCCCACTGCATTACTTCTAAAGTGAAAATAAGGCGTTACTAATAATGTGTTTTACAGCTTATTATATTTCCTGCCAGCTCCTTGCATACTGCATTACTTTCAAAGTGAAAATTATGAGTTCCTAGGCAACTAGTTACCTCCGATGACATTCCCGTGTTAAAATAATGAGCTTATCAGGCAAACTTCAACCAGTTACATCTCATTCTAAAACCCATTATTTGGTAATGTTTGTTTTTCCTGGGTAGTCCAACTCTTTTAAGTTAGTAGTCCAACTCATTGTTAAATAAGGATCTTGTTTTAATAATGCTTTATTTAGTCTTGGTGGAAAATAAAACCATTTATTATTATCCAAATATACAGCTACTTTGCATCCATAAGTTGTATCTTTCCATTGAAATTTCACAACTTTTAAAGTCTCATATTGTGGTAAGTCATCTATTCCTGTATATTCACACTTAACGCCTTGAGCAATATTAATTATTTCCTGATAATTCTAAAAAAGAAAAAAAAAAAATTAAATTATTAAATGAATAAAAATACATATATATATATATTAGGGCGGGTCGATTTAAAAAGGGATCAAAATAAGAAACTTTGCCGAAGGAAGCATACCTCTAAAACGAATTCTGATGTCCCAGAATTTGGGAAGGGGCAAATTTTGAAAAATCCCACTTTGACCCATTTAGAGTGCTCCAATCGAGTCCAAATGTATGACCGACCCCCACTAACTTTGGAGGCCCGACCCACCCATGCCAGTGGCACACCCCCTGGAACTCCTCTGGGGGGTTCCCCATACAAACATTTAAAAAAATCACCAGTTTTGGCACTTTACATGAAAAAATCAGCGAAATGCCTATGTTTTTTTCTTTATTTTTATTTATTTATTTATAATAATATTTATTATTTATTTATAATAATATCTATTTTTTCTCTTAAGAAATTTATTTAGTCAGAGCATATGTAAATGAAAAAATTAATTAAAGTTAGTTATAGAAAAGAAACTAAAAAAAATTATTGTTTGAAGTCTTTTTTACTTTCAAGTCTGGGCAATTTCGCACGGCTCTCTGTGAGCCACCGAGAATGTACAATTTTCCCTGGTTTGATGTTAGCCAGATCCACCGAAACCATGCCGCTAGAAATTGCATGGGCCATGTCGTATAAGTACTTCGAATCAGTGGAAATTCAATTTTTTCTGGAGCAGGGGGCATATTTTGCAACTCAATTTTCTGGAAGCCGTCCACCACCTGAAAATATATAATAAAATAATTAATAATGGTTGACAATTATAATAAATGAGTGATAGCAATGACTTACCGGAATAGTTTCACAAGTTTCGATTTGACGGCTCAGTTTTCCGGTTGCCGATCTCGGTCCAGTGCTGGTTGATTTATCCAAAGCTTCAAACAAATGCCGAAACGGAAGTTCATTGAAGTGTAGAAGGCAAACGAACCAATGCAATGGTCTTTTTAACAGCAGTTCGAATCATCGTGTAATTCCACCGTGTGGGCCAGTGTTTGTTGGCTCACCGTCAGTGCATATTCCAATTAATGCATCCAGTGATATATTTTTATCGTTGAAAAAATCATTTAATTTGGTTGTTTTGTATTCAGTGGTTTCATGTTCCAGTCTTACGTAACCAATCAATTCAGAATTGGATTCTCTCAAAATAACAAGATGAGGTTCTTTTACCATCCTAGTATGATACTTCTCATCAATTTTATCTATCGTTAAAGTATCATCCTTTCTGCCATCGAATGAAAACGCTAACAAATTTGTATCATCTAACCGTTTGCGAAGCACTTCTTGTCTGCATTTCTCTTTTTCTCTGCGAACTTTCGATTTATCCATGATGAGAGGTTTCCCATACTTATCTTTAATTTTAAAATCTTGAAAAAGAGCGGTTCCCAATGCTGATGCTACTCTATCAGGCACACCAAATCTGTCACATACCAAGGCAAAGATAATACAATCGTATCTCTCTGTGTATTGTGAACTTGTGTTTCTATTCATATCTTCTTGAACCGGTGGCGGTGCGTATGTTGAATCATCGGGATCTTGGTATGTTGGCATTGATGACATACACGTTGCTCCTTGCTCTTCAATTTCCATCACAAATGCATAAACTCTTTGAGGCGTTCGGGAACCAAGCCGCATGCACATGGAGCTGCCTTCAAATCGCATTTACATGTTCCAATGCAAAAAATTGTTTCCAGAGATTTTACATACTCTGTAAATTGTTGGGTTTTGTTTCTTCTCTTGATTTGGTCTTGATATTTGTCAAGCAATCTATTCAATTTATTACATACACTTTTTTCAGCATTATTTCCATACCAAGTTTTTCCCAAATTCCAATCAACTTATCTTGTACTTGAATAGTGAATGATTTATAGGAAAACTTTTTTTGTTCTGTTTTAGCACGTTCGCTTAAGTAAAAATAATACCTCAAGATATGCAGATGGGTTGGTAAATTAAGATCAGTCAAATCAGTAGACACACCAAAAACAGTAACATAATGCGTGGGTATATGACTCATTGGGTTTTCGATAGTTGTTGTTGCTTCATCTTGCGGTGTAGAGGATGGTGGATTCATTGTAAACTTTTTGATTTGGAATGGTCACTTCACTTATTATTTTTTTTAAAAATATTTTTTTATCTGAAATTAGCACATCACACTTTGAGTTCTTCACAACGACTTAATGCATTCACAAAAACTGTTGCGTTATATATGGTCTACGAGACGAGGTAATAAGAATGAAATGGTAATTTCAATTCTACCTGTTGTGTCTTGTGGTGGCTTAAAAACCCACACAAGCAATTTTACGACCTGCAATTGTGTCACAGTGATACGTTCATTTTTTAAAAGGGGTTGCGGTGCATTACAGTGATACCTTAATTGTTAAAATGATTGCAAAATACGCGCATTTCTTAAGAAGGTGCCATAAAAAACCCCATAAAAAGGGTTGTAAAAACAACTTTCATTTCTTAAGTAGGTGCTATGAAAAAACTACACAAGTAAGTTTACGACATGCAGCTGTGTCTTGTGGTGGCTTAAAAAACCCACACAAGCAATTTTTCGACCTGTAATTGTGTCACAGTGATACGTTCATTTTTTAAAAGGGTTGAATAAAAAACCCACACAACTAAGTTTACGACATGCAAATGCATCACAGTGATGCCTTGGTTTTACAAGGGTTGTAAAAAACGCTAATTTCTAATAAATTTTTTAAATTTCTTTTCTATTACTAAGTTAAATTCATTTTTTCATTTACATATGTTCTGACTAAATAAATTTCTAAAGAGAAAAATAAACTGCAAAAAGAAAAAAACATAGGCATTTCGCTGATTTTTTCATGTAAAGTGCCAAAACTGGCGATTTTTTGAAATGTTTATATGGGGAACCCCACAGGGGAGTTCCAGGGGGTGTGCCACTGGCATGGGTGGGTCGGGCCTCCAAAGTTAGTGTGGGTCGGTCATACATTTGGACTCGATTGGAGCACTCTAAATGGGTCAAAGTGGGATTTTTCAAAATTTGCCCCTACCCAAAAGTTCGACCCAAATTCTGGGACATCAGAATTCGTTTTAGAGGTATGGTTCCTTCGGCAAAGTTTTTTATTTTGATCCCTAGAATACGATTTTCACTGAGCAATGGGCGATTTTTTTGCCTCCCCACAAATCGACCCGACCTAATATATATATTAAAAAAATCTTACCATCTTAAAGATTGTTAATTGAGCGGTGTTAAGGTGTGTTTACACTATGTGTATTTTCCATATGTAAATTCAGTTTTACGATCCATACGTAATTCCGTGTGTGTGTCAAAATTAGCGTTTTACATACGATTCATAATTTTTGCGTTCAAACGTACATATGTATTTCCGTATGACATAAGCTCTAAATGTAAACAACAGCTGATTTAATTTGTGAATTTTGAAAAATTTATTGTTAAAAATAAAGTTATATGTTTTATATATTTTTTAATTGTTAATTAATATTAAACAATTTATTTTTCTTTCAATATTAATCTTTATAATTTACTCTTTTTTTCTTTCGCCACAAGCAGTGTTGTATTTTCATATGTTTGTCTTGCCAAACTAGAACCTGCTCTAATTGAAAAATTTACATATGTCTTGCAAAATGTGTTGTACATAAACAATGTTTGAAAAGGTTCACACTATGTGTACAAATTACACGTGCTAAAAAACTAAGAAAAACACAAGCACAACACGTAGTGTGAACGCAGCTTTACCTTTATGCCTGTAATCATTAGAAATCAATCATTGTCTTTTTATATAATTTTCCTCATTTGAGTAGAAAATTATATTACTTAAGTAGTATGACAACTAATTATTTTCAACTTTAAATATATAAAAAACATAAAAGTCATACATGATTATTAAAGGGATCAATAGTGTTATAAAATTATTGTATAGAATCCATTTTTTTATACTTCAATGGAAACGGACAGACAGACAAATACCGGATGTAATTTATACACATGCATATGTAATATGATAAGCATAATTAACCCTAATTGTGTATATACGGACACATTTGATTATGTGATTTCACAATATTTTGAAATAAAAATTGATATATAAATGTGAACGGATATACAAATTAATATAAATAGCAGATGTATTTTAGGTAAATGTATAAGTTAACACATCCGCGCAGCAACAAGGTGGTTGCCTAGCTAAACATGCATAGTAGTCAGCTCATAGTGCACCATCAGCGGTTTTTGCGTATGCTAAAGAATGAACAACAACACAGCGATCACTGCTTTGGCTGACAACAATGTTGTGGACGTTGCTTGTCTAATATATGACACCAAAAATAAATGCAAGTTCGGCAGTCTCAACGGGTTTAATTTTAATTATAAATTTTTGTTTTGTGAATGATATAGTTAGTTCTATTTTGGAATTCATTTAATAAAGAATATTTTATTAAAACTGGCGCCCAACGGCTTATGAACCAAAGCCAAGTCGTTTAAATTTATTTAAATTTCTCCACACCAAGTGCAAATAAAAAATTATTATAACGACGAATAAGGTTTTTACGTCAGACCGACGGGAAACAAAAAGCACAGTATAAAATAGCTAAGCAGAACATTGGTAACAGCAGTAGTTTGCTTTATTAAACTTCTACGTCGGATCGACAGAAAACAGAAAAGCAGCAATATAACATCGCTAAGCAGAACATTGGTAACAACAACAACTTAGCGTAAATAACAAAAAGTACATCCATTTGCTTTTTAGTATTCTTAAAATTAAGTATATAATTTTCTTCATTTGGCGTTTTAGTTACCATTTTATTACACTCATTTTCTACAGTGACTGGTTAATTGAGATGTTATCAGTCTATAATTAAATAAAAAAAGAATAAAATATTTTTTTAATTAGTATATTTTAGCTTTATATATTAATATAAACTAGCAGATTCCAGCCCTCGAAATTCGAGTGCAAATTCTAGGAAATTTTATTTTTTCATTAAATAAAGACCATAAAGGTATGCTAATCAATTATAGCCAATTCGCAAATCAACACAAAAAACAAACTCATTTTTATTACAAACACATTAAGAAATTTAATAAACATACACAGAGCATTGTATAATTTAATGTATGTGTTAGTAGCAACTTTAAATGCAAATTACTCAAAATAAAGGAAAAATTTATAAATCTGTAAATCTGCAAAACGGCTAAAAAGAAATACCTTTCAAATAATATACGCTTGGTCAAAATTGGTGAAAAATTGCCTAGCCTATTAATATTATAGATAACGAGTTACATATCTTGAAATATTTTTTATCCATATATAATGAAATCTATCTTCATCCTCCAATAGAAGTAAATTTATGTGAGTAGGTCTTTCGTTTTTGGTGAAATAGTAAGGGCCTACAATATTGCCATCCTCCAAACCAAAGACATTAACCCTTATAGACGGGTTGTTTTCTTCAAAGATTTGTATTTTGTTGACAGATAGTGGGAAATTCAGATATAAGAAATTTAATGTTATGTTGTTTTCCAATATTATAATCAAATCTTCAATGTCTATATTTCCATATAAAGAACATCTTTATGCATGTTTATTTACTGGATATAATGCTGATATTATTGCCCACTTAAAACATTATTTGTCATTATTTTTCACATTAATACAGACCTTTTTTTGGTAATACATGGTGGTAAACATATATATTGTGATCCTTTTATGCTTCTATATTTATTTATATTTACATCAAGATGTGTGATTTCGATTAGAGCCCATCCACTATCACGCTCTTGAAATTCACTCATTTTTTCACCAAGTTTATTTGAATTATTAGAGTAATGTTGAGATATATCAATATCGTTGTTAGATGAAGTTAAAACACACATTTTGGTTTGATGGGACATTGTTTTAATCTCAGCTTCTTCATCATCATCTTTAATCAATATATATTTACAATGCAAATCAAAATTAAATTTAATGGATGTGTGTTTATTTAAAAGAGATTTTAAAATTTTAATCATTTTTTCTTTATTAAATTTAAGAATTCTTCAGGAATCAAATTTTCTTTATCACGGTTTTCAAATCGAAAAGTTGATATCCGATTTTTAAAACATCCATTGAAACACTTGATGTTACCTTCATCAATGTTTTTCAAACAATCCCCATACCTTTTTCAGTACATCTTCGTTACACTCATTGCAGCGTACACTTTCTACACTTTTTTTATTTGTATGTTCTATTAAGTGTACATGTTTTAGATATTCTTTTCTATCTGAGAAATTTATATTACATGTTGAACAATTAAAAGATGGTTCTTGGTGATGCATTTTGATATGCCGTTTTAAAGAAAAATTTTGGTTGTATTCCTTTGCGCAGAAATCACAAATGAATTTGGCCATTTTTTCTTGTTAAAATTATTTTTAGTATTTTTTGTTTTTGTTGTGAAATTTTTTTTGCAACAGTTCTGTTGTGAAATTCTTTTTGTTGTTGATATTTTTAATTTAAATTTTTTTTTATTTTGTAAAAATCCTTTGTTGTGGTTTGAAATTCCTTTTTCAATTTGTATAAAACAGTTTGTTGTGAAAATTCTTTTTTTAATTTCTTTAATTAATAGTTTTGTTGTGAAATTTTTATGGAAAATCACACGTTTATGACTTTCAATTTTGTAAAAATCCGTTGTTGTGGTTTGTTGTGAAATTCCTTTTTTAATTTTTTTAAGCAGTTTGTGTGAAAATTCTTTTTAATTTTTTTTTTCTGTTACAGTTTTGTATTGTTTTGTTGTAAAATTTTTGGAACATCAAACGTTTATCACTTTGTCTAAAGTTTAAATATATAACAAACGGTTTTACACTTTGAACTTCAATTTTAATTTTATAAAAATCCGATAAAATTTTTGTTGAAATACGTCACACGTTTATTACTTTTAATTTTGTAAAAATCCGTTAAAATTTAATTTATTAAAATTTTTGCAATATTAACCAATCACAAAACAGCAAGTAAAATTCATAAGCAACACACAACTTGTAATATGATATTAATTGAGAGTAGGGGTATTCACCATGTTTACTAATTTATTATGTGTATTCACATAATGTTGCTATCAAATATATAATAAAATCAAAAAAATTAAAAAAATAAAAAATCATTGTTTTTATATTTATTTTATATTATTTATCACAATTCTAAAAGTTCTGTAGTATTCTTTAAACATTTTAATATAATAAAATGTAAGTTAACATTGTTTTAATCAAATTTTAAATCAAATATTGCTAATCAATTTGGTGTCTCTCTTCCTCTAAAGTTAATACCCAGCAAAAATTTCGTAATAGCAGCTCATTGATTTTTGCATTACCAATAATGACCTACCCCTGCCCACTGCATTACTTCTAAAGTGAAAATAAGGCGTTACTAATAATGTGTTTTACAGCTACTTATATTTCCTGCCAGCTCCTTGCATACTGCATTACTTTCAAAGTGAAAATTATGAGTTCCTAGGCAACTAGTTACCTCCGATGACATTCCCGTGTTAAAATAATGAGCTTATCAGGCAAACTTCAACCAGTTACATCTCATTCTAAAACCCATTATTTGGTAATGTTTGTTTTTCCTGGGTAGTCCAACTCTTTTAAGTTAGTAGTCCAACTCATTGTTAAATAAGGATCTTGTTTTAATAATGCTTTATTTAGTCTTGGTGGAAAATAAAACCATTTATTATTATCCAAATATACAGCTACTTTGCATCCATAAGTTGTATCTTTCCATTGAAATTTCACAACTTTTAAAGTCTCATATTGTGGTAAGTCATCTATTCCTGTATATTCACACTTAACGCCTTGAGCAATATTAATTATTTCCTGATAATTCTAAAAAAGAAAAAAAAAAATTAAATTATTAAATGAATAAAAATACATATATATATATATTAGGGCGGGTCGATTTAAAAAGGGATCAAAATAAGAAACTTTGCCGAAGGAAGCATACCTCTAAAACGAATTCTGATGTCCCAGAATTTGGGAAGGGGCAAATTTTGAAAAATCCCACTTTGACCCATTTAGAGTGCTCCAATCGAGTCCAAATGTATGACCGACCCCACTAACTTTGGAGGCCCGACCCACCCATGCCAGTGGCACACCCCCTGGAACTCCTCTGGGGGGTTCCCCATACAAACATTTAAAAAAATCACCAGTTTTGGCACTTTACATGAAAAAATCAGCGAAATGCCTATGTTTTTTTCTTTATTTTTATTTATTTATTTATAATAATATTTATTATTTATTTATAATAATATCTATTTTTTCTCGTAAGAAATTTATTTAGTCAGAGCATATGTAAATGAAAAAATTAATTAAAGTTAGTTATAGAAAAGAAACTAAAAAAAATTATTGTTTGAAGTCTTTTTTACTTTCAAGTCTGGGCAATTTCGCACGGCTCTCTGTGAGCCACCGAGAATGTACAATTTTCCCTGGTTTGATGTTAGCCAGATCCACCGAAACCATGCCGCTAGAAATTGCATGGGCCATGTCGTATAAGTACTTCGAATCAGTGGAAATTCAATTTTTTCTGGAGCAGGGGGCATATTTTGCAACTCAATTTTCTGGAAGCCGTCCACCACCTGAAAATATATAATAAAATAATTAATAATGGTTGACAATTATAATAAATGAGTGATAGCAATGACTTACCGGAATAGTTTCACAAGTTTCGATTTGACGGCTCAGTTTTCCGGTTGCCGATCTCGGTCCAGTGCTGGTTGATTTATCCAAAGCTTCAAACAAATGCCGAAACGGAAGTTCATTGAAGTGTAGAAGGCAAACGAACCAATGCAATGGTCTTTTTAACAGCAGTTCGAATCATCGTGTAATTCCACCGTGTGGGCCAGTGTTTGTTGGCTCACCGTCAGTGCATATTCCAATTAATGCATCCAGTGATATATTTTTATCGTTGAAAAAATCATTTAATTTGGTTGTTTTGTATTCAGTGGTTTCATGTTCCAGTCTTACGTAACCAATCAATTCAGAATTGGATTCTCTCAAAATAACAAGATGAGGTTCTTTTACCATCCTAGTATGATACTTCTCATCAATTTTATCTATCGTTAAAGTATCATCCTTTCTGCCATCGAATGAAAACGCTAACAAATTTGTATCATCTAACCGTTTGCGAAGCACTTCTTGTCTGCATTTCTCTTTTTCTCTGCGAACTTTCGATTTATCCATGATGAGAGGTTTCCCATACTTATCTTTAATTTTAAAATCTTGAAAAAGAGCGGTTCCCAATGCTGATGCTACTCTATCAGGCACACCAAATCTGTCACATACCAAGGCAAAGATAATACAATCGTATCTCTCTGTGTATTGTGAACTTGTGTTTCTATTCATATCTTCTTGAACCGGTGGCGGTGCGTATGTTGAATCATCGGGATCTTGGTATGTTGGCATTGATGACATACACGTTGCTCCTTGCTCTTCAATTTCCATCACAAATGCATAAACTCTTTGAGGCGTTCGGGAACCAAGCCGCATGCACATGGAGCTGCCTTCAAATCGCATTTACATGTTCCAATGCAAAAAATTGTTTCCAGAGATTTTACATACTCTGTAAATTGTTGGGTTTTGTTTCTTCTCTTGATTTGGTCTTGATATTTGTCAAGCAATCTATTCAATTTATTACATACACTTTTTTCAGCATTATTTCCATACCAAGTTTTTCCCAAATTCCAATCAACTTATCTTGTACTTGAATAGTGAATGATTTATAGGAAAACTTTGTTTGTTCTGTTTTAGCACGTTCGCTTAAGTAAAAATAATACCTCAAGATATGCAGATGGGTTGGTAAATTAAGATCAGTCAAATCAGTAGACACACCAAAAACAGTAACATAATGCGTGGGTATATGACTCATTGGGTTTTCGATAGTTGTTGTTGCTTCATCTTGCGGTGTAGAGGATGGTGGATTCATTGTAAACTTTTTGATTTGGAATGGTCACTTCACTTATTATTTTTTTTAAAAATATTTTTTTATCTGAAATTAGCACATCACACTTTGAGTTCTTCACAACGACTTAATGCATTCACAAAAACTGTTGCGTTATATATGGTCTACGAGACGAGGTAATAAGAATGAAATGGTAATTTCAATTCTACCTGTTGTGTCTTGTGGTGGCTTAAAAACCCACACAAGCAATTTTACGACCTGCAATTGTGTCACAGTGATACGGTCATTTTTTAAAAGGGGTTGCGGTGCATTACAGTGATACCTTAATTGTTAAAATGGTTGCAAAATACGCGCATTTCTTAAGAAGGTGCCATAAAAAACCCCATAAAAAGGGTTGTAAAAACAACTTTCATTTCTTAAGTAGGTGCTATGAAAAAACTACACAAGTAAGTTTACGACATGCAGCTGTGTCTTGTGGTGGCTTAAAAAACCCACACAAGCAAATTTACGACCTGCAATTGTGTCACAGTGATACGTTCATTTTTTAAAAGGGGTTGCGGTGCATTACAGTGATACCTTAATTGTTAAAATGATTGCAAAATACGCGCATTTCTTAAGAAGGTGCCATAAAAAACCCCATAAAAAGGGTTGTAAAAACAACTTTCATTTCTTAAGTAGGTGCTATGAAAAAACTACACAAGTAAGTTTACGACATGCAGCTGTGTCTTGTGGTGGCTTAAAAAATCCACACAAGCAATTTTTCGACCTGCAATTGTGTCACAGTGATACGTTCATTTTTTAAAAGGGTTGAATAAAAAACCCACACAACTAAGTTTACGACATGCAAATGCATCACAGTGATGCCTTGGTTTTACAAGGGTTGTAAAAAACGCTAATTTCTAATAAATTTTTTAAATTTCTTTTCTATTACTAAGTTAAATTCATTTTTTCATTTACATATGTTCTGACTAAATAAATTTCTAAAGAGAAAAATAAACTGCAAAAAGAAAAAAACATAGGCATTTCGCTGATTTTTTCATGTAAAGTGCCAAAACTGGCGATTTTTTGAAATGTTTATATGGGGAACCCCACAGGGGAGTTCCAGGGGGTGTGCCACTGGCATGGGTGGGTCGGGCCTCCAAAGTTAGTGGGGGTCGGTCATACATTTGGACTCGATTGGAGCACTCTAAATGGGTCAAAGTGGGATTTTTCAAAATTTGCCCCTACCCAAAAGTTCGACCCAAATTCTGGGACATCAGAATTCGTTTTAGAGGTATGATTCCTTCGGCAAAGTTTTTTATTTTGATCCCTAGAATACGATTTTCACTGAGCAATGGGCGATTTTTTTGCCTCCCCACAAATCGACCCGACCTAATATATATATTAAAAAAATCTTACCATCTTAAAGATTGTTAATTGAGCGGTGTTAAGGTGTGTTTACACTATGTGTATTTTCCATATGTAAATTCAGTTTTACGATCCATACGTAATTCCGTGTGTGTGTCAAAATTAGCGTTTTACATACGATTCATAATTTTTGCGTTCAAACGTACATATGTATTTCCGTATGACATAACCTCTAAATGTAAACAACAGCTGATTTAATTTGTGAATTTTGAAAAATTTATTGTTAAAAATAAAGTTATATGTTTTATATATTTTTTAATTGTTAATTAATATTAAACAATTTATTTTTCTTTCAATATTAATCTTTATAATTTACTCTTTTTTTCTTTCGCCACAAGCAGTGTTGTATTTTCATATGTTTGTCTTGCCAAACTAGAACCTGCTCTAATTGAAAAATTTACATATGTCTTGCAAAATGTGTTGTACATAAACAATGTTTGAAAAGGTTCACACTATGTGTACAAATTACACGTGCTAAAAAACTAAGAAAAACACAAGCACAACACGTAGTGTGAACGCAGCTTTACCTTTATGCCTGTAATCATTAGAAATCAATCATTGTCTTTTTATATAATTTTCCTCATTTGAGTAGAAAATTATATTACTTAAGTAGTATGACAACTAATTATTTTCAACTTTAAATATATAAAAAACATAAAAGTCATACATGATTATTAAAGGGATCAATAGTGTTATAAAATTATTGTATAGAATCCATTTTTTTATACTTCAATGGAAACGGACAGACAGACAAATACCGGATGTAATTTATACACATGCATATGTAATATGATAAGCATAATTAACCCTAATTGTGTATATACGGACACATTTGATTATGTGATTTCACAATATTTTGAAATAAAAATTGATATATAAATGTGAACGGATATACAAATTAATATAAATAGCAGATGTATTTTAGGTAAATGTATAAGTTAACACATCCGCGCAGCAACAAGGTGGTTGCCTAGCTAAACATGCATAGTAGTCAGCTCATAGTGCACCATCAGTGGTTTTTGCGTATGCTAAAGAATGAACAACAACACAGCGATCACTGCTTTGGCTGACAACAATGTTGTGGACGTTGCTTGTCTAATATATGACACCAAAAATAAATGCAAGTTCGGCAGTCTCAACGGGTTTAATTTTAATTATAAATTTTTGTTTTGTGAATGATATAGTTAGTTCTATTTTGGAATTCATTTAATAAAGAATATTTTATTAAAACTGGCGCCCAACGGCTTATGAACCAAAGCCAAGTCGTTTAAATTTATTTAAATTTCTCCACACCAAGTGCAAATAAAAAATTATTATAACGACGAATAAGGTTTTTACGTCAGACCGACGGGAAACAAAAAGCACAGTATAAAATAGCTAAGCAGAACATTGGTAACAGCAGTAGTTTGCTTTATTAAACTTCTACGTCGGATCGACAGAAAACAGAAAAGCAGCAATATAACATCGCTAAGCAGAACATTGGTAACAACAACAACTTACTCCATTAAATTTCTACGTCAAATCAACGGGAACAGAACAAAAACATATAACATCAATAAGCAGAACAGTGGCTACAGCAGCAGCTTACAATACGAGAAACAATCAGCAACAGCGGCAAAGGCAGACGTCATTAGGATACGTTAAGTTAATAAATCAAGATAAAATGTAAGTAGACGCTCAGTGAAAAAGTGAAATTAATTTTGGAAAAAAATAAAAATACAAAGATTAAAGTAAAAAAAAAAAAAAAGAGTGAAAAAATTTTAAAGTTTTGCCATTATAAAAAAAACCAAATGTAGTTGTTATCATTACAATTTGTGAATTAACCAATCTTTGTAAGAAAGTGAATTTCCCTTATGACTGACAGTGATTTGGAAGAAATCTCTACAGAATTAGCAGCTAGATTACAACCAATAAGCCGTACAACCCGCGATTCAAATTGGTGGTCGAATAGAAATCAGGAAATGGCACTTAAGGCAGACGAATTGAGACAGGTAGTAGAGGCCGCCGTGAATAGCGCGCTGGCAGTTCAGGAAAGGAATTTTAAGCAAAAATTGTTAGAAGCTACAAACAGATTAGCTAACTCGACGGTTTCTTCACCACAAGTAGAAGTGTATAGGGATGCAGAAATCGATAATAGAATAGGGTGTGACGAACCTTTGGATATAGTAAAATCATTACCAGACTTTGACGGCAAACATGAAACATACGTTTCTTGGCGAAAAGCGGCGCATACAGCGTACAAAATTTTTGAACAATATCAAGGCAGCTCAAAACACTACCAAGCCCTAGGGATTATTAGAAACAAAGTCAAGGGTTCGGCGGACATGGTGCTATCATCATACGACACACCTCTGTATTTCAAGGCAATTATTAACAGGCTAGACTTTACTTACGCTGACAAGCGCCCAATATATCTCATCGAGCAAGAACTATCGACCCTTCGACAAGCAAATATGACATTACTACAATACTACGATGAAGTAGAAAAAAAACTTACTCTTTTAATAAATAAGACGATAATGTCGTATGACAGTGTAGTGGCCGCGTCGGTAAATGAAAAATACAGACAAGACGCCTTGCGTGTTTTTATTTCAGGAACAAAGAAGTCTTTAAGCGACGTTCTTTTTTCGGCTCGCCCAAAGGACCTGCCATCCGCTCTGGCGCTGGCTCAAGAAGTCGAGTCAAACCACGAGCGATTTCTATTTGCAACAAATTATGCGAGAAGCGTAGAAGATAAGGCACATAGACTTGAACAAAGGCAACAAAGCCCCAGAAATTTTGTTTCAAATGACTATCGACAGGGAAAAAATACTTACTTTAATAGACAGCGACAACAAAACAATTTAGGCCCTACAAAGCAAGATGTTCAACCAATGGATGTTGATCCTTCATCAAAATTTAGGCAACCGACACAATACCAGGCAAATCAACAATTTCAATATCAAAATACTCAAGCCCTGGGACAAGTTTTTAAGAGGCCGAATAGCGGCACAGCCAGGTTCACCGGACCCAAACATCAGAGGGTCAACAACCTGTCACAGGAAGAGATCTCAGGAGATCATCCAGAGCAAGAATATCAACACCTAGCAGAAATAGAGGCAACAGATATAGAAAATGAAATCGAAGAATATGACCAAATTAATTTTTTAGCCAAGATTCCTTGCTACCGTATGTAGAGAGAACGATAGCAGGGAAAAAAATTAGATTGCTAATTGACACGGGTGCCTCTAAAAATTATATAAAACCTTTAAAGGAACTAAACTTTGTATCAAAAGTAAATAATCCATTTATTATGAAGTCTCTTCCCGGGAATAATATTGTAGAAAAAAAATGCACTATGCGGCTTTTTAATGTTAACACAACATTTTTTTTTGCTCCCCGATCTAACTATCTTCGATGGAATAATCGGGCTAGATTTTTTATATCAAACAAATGCAATTTTGGACTTTAGAAATAAACGACTAAGAACTAGTACTGAATCTGAAAATATGTAATTTTTAAAATGCCTTAGTGTAAATTTTACTAACACAGATGATATTGAGGTACCCCAGCAAATTGAAAAACAATTTCAGAAAATGATAAAAAAACGAATCGGTGTTTTTGCGGACCCAAACGAGGCACTCCCTTTTAATACCAAGATTGTTGCTACCATTCGCACAGAAGATGAGGACCCGATATATTCTAAATTATACCCTTACCCGATGGGTGTATCAGACTTTGTAAATTCCGAAATGCGAAGTATGCTTAAAGACGGCATAATTCGACCATCCAGGTCACCGTACAATAACCCAGTATGGGTGGTTGACAAGAAAGGTACGGACGCACAGGGAAATGCAAAGAAGCGTTTGGTAATAGATCTTAGAGAGTTGAATTCAAAGACCATAGATGACAAATATCCGATACCAAATATTGTGGCTATTCTATCAAATCTCGGGAAGGCTAAGTTTTTCACAACCCTTAACTTGAAATCAGGATTTCACCAAATTTTGTTGGCTGAAAAGGATAGGGAAAAACAGCATTTTCGGTGGGCAATGGAAAATACGAGTTTTGTAGGCTCCCCTTTGGGCTGAAGAACGCGCCTAGTATTTTTCAAAGAGCAATAGATGACGTGCTCCGAGATCAAATAGGGAAATCATGCTATGTTTATGTTGATGATGTGATCATCTTCTCGGAAAGTATGGAGGGGCATGTTGAGCATATAGCATGGGTGTTGGATAGGTTAAATGAAGCTAACATGAGAGTTTCACGCGAGAAGTCAAATTTTTTTAAAAAACAGGTTGAGTATCTGGGTTTTGTGGTATGCGAAAAGGGTATTACAACGAGTCCTAGCAAAATAGAGACGATTAAAAACTACGAGCGGCCCACCACACTATTTAATGTTCGTTCCTTCTTGGGCTTGGCAGGTTATTACAGGTGTTTTATCAAGGATTTTGCATCTGTGGCCAGACCACTGACTAACATACTAAAAGGGGAGAACGGCAATGTGAGCGCTACCCGGTCAAAGAAAATACCAGTGCGCCTTAACGAGGAACAGTACCAGGCATTTGAAAAGTTGAAAAGGGTTCTCACATCTGAGGATGTCTTGTTGCTCTATCCGGATTACAATAAGTCATTTGACCTGACAACGGACGCTTCTTCTTTGGGTATTGGGGCGGTCTTGTCGCAGGACGGAAAACCGATTACCATGATATCCAGAACCCTGAAAGATTCCGAATTAACTTTTGCAACCAACGAGCGAGAGTTGCTTGCTATAGTGTGGGCTTTGAAATGTCTCAGAAACTATCTGTACGGTGTAAGGAATTTGAATATTTACACTGACCATCAGCCACTTACGTTCGCAGTTTCGGATCGAAACTCAAACGCGAAAATAAAAGGATGAAAGGCATTTATAGACGAGCATAACGCACATATTTTCTATAAGCCTGGAAAGGAATATTTCGTCGCGGATGCTCTATCACGGCAAAACATTCATGCTCTTGAAGAGGAAGCACAGTCTGACCGTGCAACAATACACAGTGAACAATCCCTGACCTACACAATTGAATCAACCGAAAAGCCTGTAAATTGTTTTCGAAATCAGATAATAATAGAACAGAGCAAAGTTCCCTCGACACGTACGATAATTATGTTTGGTAAGAAAACCAGACATCTCATAAATTTTTCCAATAGAGAAAACTTAATGCAGATAGTCTACGATGCAGTTAAAAAAGATATAGTGAACGCGCTTCACTGCGAACTGCCAATACTGGCATTCATACAGAATAACCTAGTAAAAACTTTTCCAACAACAACTTTTTGGCACGCAAGCCGAATGGTGATTGATATATTTAACAAAAGCGAACAAAAGGAAATAGTAGTCACTGAACATAACAGGGCGCATAGAGCCGCTCAAGAAAATATGAAGCAAATTTTGCAGGATTATTTTTTTCCGAAGATGACCCGTTTGGCTAATGAAATTGTCGCAAATTGCAAAATTTGCAGAAAAGCTTAATATGACCGACACCCAAAAAAGCATATTATAGGCGAAACGCCCATTCCTTCTCACGTAGGCGAAATATTACATATCGACATATATTCCACAGATAAAAAATTTTTTCTAACCTGTATTGACAAGTTTTCAAAATTCGCGATTGTTCAACCCATTGACTCTAGAACAATAGTAGATATAGAACCACCAATCTTACAGTTAATGAATTTTTACCCCCACGTAAAAACGGTATATTGCGATAATGAACCCTCTGAACTCAGGAACGATTCGGTCCCTTTTATTAAATCACTTTGACGTGCATATTGTAAATGCGCCACCGCTCCACAGCACGTCGAATGGGCAGGTGGAAAGATTTCATAGTACTCTTGCGGAAATTGCAAGATGTTTGAAAATCGAAAGAAACTTAAATGACACAGTCGAACTGATACTTCAAGCGACAATAGAGTACAACAAGACTATCAACTCGGTGACAAAAAACGGCCCATTGACATAGTCCATGCATTCCCGCCGGAATTCGAGGCAGAGATTAGGGAAAGGGTAAATAGGGCCCAGGACGTTCAAATGCAAAGACTGAATGGAACAAGACAGAATAGAACCTTCCAAAGGGGTGACAAAGTACTTGTAAAAACAAACAGGAGATTGGGAAATAAACTAACACCTCTATATATAGAGGAAGAAATAGAAGCTGATCTGGGAACGACGGTTCTAATAAAAGGGAGGGCGGTCCATAAGGACAATTTAAGATAAGTTTCTTAATTTATGCTTTTTCATTTAGGATTTTGATTGCGATGTTTCTTGTCGCGACAACAACCGCCAAGCTGACCGACTATTCGAATTCAGACTACATACCTCTGACAGATGGTGACATAGTAATATGACAGGGATATGAATATTTGCGGCACTCATCAAACCTTACCATGTATTCAGAAATGGCAGAAGAAACCAAGTTGTTGACGAACCATTTTCCCCAGTCACACATGAGAAATATACTTGACGCCGACATAGGGCATATCAATACGCTTTTGGAAACAGTAAACATCCACCACAGATATGCCAGAAGCATCAACATCTTGGGGACTGCTCTAAAGGTGGTCGCCGGAACCCCTGACTTTGACGACTTTGACGACTTTGAGCAGCTAAAATTTAAACAACAGCAACTTATTGAGTCCGCTAATAGGCAAGTGGTTATAAATACTCAGGCACAAGAACAAATTAATAAATTATCAGAGACAGTCAACGCAATTATTAGGGATTCAAAAACTAAACAGATTGATACTGGTCACCTTTATGAAACACTACTCGCAAGAGATAGAATCCTAATTTCAGAGCTGGAAACATTAATGTTGTCGGTCACCCTTGCAAAGATTGGAATAATAAACCCAGCAATTCTTGATTCTAATGATTTAAATAAAACAATCACTGAGCGCTCTACAGGCATAACCATAACTGATCTAATGGAAATAGCAAATGTTAGGGTCCTATTGAATGATAAATTTATGCATTTTCTTATTAAATATCCTAAGCTAGGTTTAGTATGTAAAAAAATAATCTTATATCCCGTTGAGCATAATAATACCATTCTTGATTTTGCTGATGAAAATAACATAGCAGACTGCGGTAATCAAATGGTGTCAATTGGAAATTGTACTGCCACGCTTACAACAACATTCTGCAGGAAGCTGTCTCATATAACATGCGCACAGCAACTTCATTCTGGCGGCATAGCACATTGCACAACTCGTCCAAGCCATCTTGAACCTCTGACTGTCATTGACGATGGCGTTATCATTATCAATGATGAAACCGCTACAATCAGGACTAGCGATGCCCACGAGCAGATTGTGACGGGAACATATCTTCTCACGTTTGACGACGAGGTCAGGCTCAACGACTCCTTATATCAGAACCTGAAGAACTATGTAAAGAAGTCTCCAGGCCCAGCATTGTCAACGCTTCTCAACATAACAAGCCGTCAGGAAATACTGAGCTTACCATACTTAAAAAGGCTGAGTATGGAAAATTCCCAGTATATTAACGAGATTGGAAAGGGACTGATAAAATGGCCTTTGATATCTGGGTTGATCGCGATTACCTTTTTGGTCCTTTGCTACACCTCGTTCAAGCTTTACAAAAAACGTCAGAGGGCTCGGCGCCAACACAACATTCAGGATTTAATTGATGGCCTCAGGAAGTCCGAGGACGTTCTTCACTTAAACGAGGGAGGAGTTAACACATCCGCGCAGCAACAAGGTGGTTGCCTAGCTAAACATGCATAGTAGTCAGCTCATAGTGCACCATCAGCGGTTTTTGCGTATGCTAAAGAATAAACAACAACACAGCGATCACTGCTTTGACTGACAACAATGTTGTGGACGTTGCTTGTCTAATATATGACACCAAAAATAAATGCAAGTTCGGCAGTCTCAACGGGTTTAATTTTAATTATAAATTTTTGTTTTGTGAATGATATAGTTAGTTCTATTTTGGAATTCATTTAATAAAGAATATTTTATTAAAACTTATACATAATATAATATACAATCAACATGATATTGAAAGAAATATACCCATACAACTTCCTTAAATTACTCTCAAATATTATTTACGATGAACATAAAAATAAACTTATTAATATTCAATCATACCTGGAACATACAAACAATTTGAAAACAATACAAAATAAATATGGTGAACATCATGAGGATTGTGTTTGGTCAAATGAAAATATTACATGTGGACCAGACACTTGTTCGTGTATGGATAGAGAAAGGAAAGAAGAAGAACCAAAAAAACTAATGTATTTCTACTATAATATATCTAAATGTAGAAATTGTAATTTCAAATAAGAGTTAATAAAAAAAAGACTGAACAATTTTTTAATTTCAATCACCTTCTACTGTATACTCTAAGTCAGAGGGCGATACAAAAAAATTTTTGTGTATGGATAGAGAAAGGAAAGAAGAAGAAGCAAAAAAGCTAATGTATTTCTACTATAATATATCTAAATGTAAAAAATTTTAATTTCAAATAAAACAGTTAATAAAAAAGAATGAACAATTTTTAATTTCAATCACCTTCTACTGTATACTCAAGTCAGAAGGCGATACAAAAAAAATATTTAATATATTTCTAAAACTGTCAAACTGTATACAAACTGCATTTAGGTTTCTGAACATGAATAATAATTATCATGAATAATAAAGATCTCGCACAAGAGTACCAAGTTAGCATTAGTGTGGAATCGGTTCGCAGACGACTCCGGGAATTCGGCTTTTGTGGCAGTAGACCAGCAAATAAACCAGTCCTGACACAGAAGATGAGAGCTAAACGGTTGGAGTGGGCCAGAATGCACCGCGATTGGACGCTCCAACAATGGAGAAATGTTATATGGTCAGATGAGAGCAAGTTTAACTTGCACTGTGGAGACAATCTTCCTTATGAACGACGTTTTCCAAGAGAAAGATTTAAGGAAAACTGGCCAATATCAGTCTAGTAGTGCTATATAGACGCCAGAATTTTGGTGGGAATGGTTTAAAATTTTTTTGAGTAATCTATGAATATAGTCCATTACAGACAGTGAAAAAATTAAATATTTTTTTTTTTTAAATTATACATTTATTTTTTACACTTTTTGCAAAATTTCCGATCCTTTTCGAATAGGTTTTCCCACACGCCAAAATTTTGAAAACATATTCTCTACATATATTCAGATTAAAAAACTAAGAGCTTTTTCCAAGTGTTCTTGAAAAATTTTTTGTAAATAGGCATCAAACATATATGAAGATCATAAATTCATACATTTGAGTGGAAAGTGGATGATCTGTTTCGAGTAGTAGTTAGCCCACTCCATAGTTTTTACCAGAATATTTTAATATTTCAGGAGGGTAATCAGTCAGTATAACTGACTTCAAAATATATAAAATCATACCATGTATTTTGGGAAAATTTTTTTTAAAATGAAGTCAAACATATAGTGAAGTGAATATTTTCGTACATTTGTATGGAAAGGCGTCGATCTTTTTCGAGTAATAGTTTGCCCACGCCAGTAGGACAGTCCGATTCGAGTGAAATTTAAGGATGATATCCTTGGTACTTGTTCGATTCCAAAAAGTATACATTTTTTATACTAAATATATTTATATATATCGTTTTACATGGTTTCAAATATGAAAATTGTTAATTATTACTACTCGAGCTACTCGTTAAGCTCGAGTAGCTCCAGCTTCGGCTAGAGTACTCGAGCTTGACCGTAGGCTCTGATAATTACCTATTCTGAAGACCGATTGAATTGGGTTTCTACATCTGGTGAAAGAGGTATGGAGGCATTTTGCAAGATTTAATTGAAGGTTATTGAGTAATCACCATTTGTGTAGTTTGTCTAAATCAGTCTGAATGTTTTATACATAATACATCATTAGAATTTATTTTATTATATATTTTTAAGTCATCAGCATATATAAAATAATTTACATTAGAAAAACAATTCGATAAAAATCAGGGGACCCAAAATACTACCTTGAGGGATACCCGATATTTGTTCATATGGCGAAGATTCATAACCTCCAACAACTACTCTACACATTCTATTTGATAGATATGACTTTATCCACATTAAGAAATTTGAATGGAAACCCATTCATCGCAGCTTATAACAGACAATATGTAAAGATACCTTATAAAGGGCCTTAGAGAAGTCAGTGTAAATGACCTCAACTTGTTTGCCTAATTCTAAAGCTGGTAAACAATGATCACTAAAAACTGTTAGGTTTGTGGTAAAACCCATGTTGACATGGAGATATAAGAGACTTGGTTAAGAACAAGTAAGAATGTTCAATACGGCTGTGCCCAATCTTTGATACCCTCCACCTCGGTTTGAGTACTGATAATAAATAAAGGGTGATTTTTTAGCTATTATCTTTTTGGCAACACTTTTTTAAACAGCTGACGCACGTTTCGTGTTTTGTTTCATTGTCAAACATATTCAGTTTGGTCGTCTTACAAACGAACAACGCTTGCAAGTTATTGAATTTTATTACCAAAATGCGTACTCTGTTAAGAAAGTTCATCGCGCGCTTCTTCCATTTTATGGTCAGTTTAATCGACCCACTGAAGCGGCTATTCGGGCTATTGTGACTAAATTTCGCACCAAATTTACATTGTTGGACATTAAACCACCAACACGCTTACGTAGAGTGCGAACTGAAGAAAATATCGCAGCTGTATCGGCCAGTGTTAATGATGACCATCAATTATCGATTCGTCGCCGTTCGCAGCAATTGGGCCTCTGTTACTCAACAACGTGTAAAATTTTGCGGAAGGATTTAGGTGTGAAGCCTTTCAAAATACAGCTGGTGCAAGAATTGAAGCCGAACGACCTACCGCAACGTAGAATTTTTGGTGAATGGGCTCTTGGAAAGTTGGCCGAAGATCCACTTTTTTTACCGAAAAATTGTGTTCAGCGACGAAGCTCATTTTTGGCTCAATGGGTACGTAAATAAGTAGAATTGTCGATTTTGGAGTGAATATCAGCCAGAAGCATTGGAAGAGCTACCAATGGACCCAGAAAAAGCCACAGTTTGGTGCGGTTTATGGGCTGGTGGCATCATTGGACCGTACTTCTTCAAAGATGATGCGAATCGTAACATAACTGTGAATGGTGAGCGCTACCGAGAGATGATATCCAACTTTTTTTTGCCCTAAATGCAAGAGCTTGACTTGCATGACATGTGGATTCAACAAGACGGTGCCACATGCCACACAGCACGCGCAACAATGGACTTATTGAGAGGCGAGTTCGGTGAACATTTTATTTCACGTTCGCGACCGGTCAATTGGCCGTCTAGGTCGTGCGATTGAACGCCTTTAGACTATTTTTTGTATGGCTATGTTAAAGCTCATGTCTATACAGACAGTCCCGCTTCAATTGACGCATTGGAAGACAACATTGAAGCATTTATTCATGAGATACCGGCCGAAATGTTGGAAAGAGTATGCCAAAATTGGACTAAGCGGATGGACCATTTGAGGCGCAGTCACGGTCAACATTTGCATGAAACAATCTTCAAACATTAAATTATATGGACCGTACTATCGATTCAAATAAAGATTTCATGCATTTTTCTGAATTTTATGTGTTTTTTTTTTGGAAAATTTTCCTATAGCTCTTAAAAAATCACCCTTTATGAACAAAATATTTGAAAAAGTAAACAATTTTTTAAACTTACTACCAAATTATTTGAGCAAATAGACTGATTTTTTAGCATTTCTGGAGGTATCTCCATACTTTAGACCATATCTTGACACAGTGATGCCCGATTTAACCCATTTCAAATACCACCCTGCTCGTAGTTACGACAAACAATATTATTTTAACTTTACCCAAGTATATGGTTTATTTTGTTGAATGACCGTAATTTCAAAAGACAGACAGACCGACTCATGTACGGACTTTATATGGACTCGAGTTGTTATAGGGATTAAGAATACGAATACTTTATGGGGTCGCAATTCATTGTTCAATGCGTTACAACAGAATACCAATAACCACAATAAGAAATAATACTTTTCAATGTTTTGAGAGCTAAATATTATGCGGTATTTCAAAATAAAAGTTTCTAAAAATCTTGGCAATTTTTGGTTTGCCATATATCAGGAAATGTGTTTTTTTTTAAGTATTTAAAAGAATTTACTTTTTTTTTTAAATTATTAAAAAAATATCCTTGTCTGAGAAGAGGCAACTTTCTAAGAAAATTTACTTTAAGAAGAAAGTTATCCTTTTAAAAAGGTACTTTTTAAAAAAAGATTACATTAAAAAAATACTTTTTAAGAAAATGTTCGTTTTAAAAAAGTGGAGATTTGTAAGAAAAAGAGATTTCTTTAGACAATAGGTACTTTCTAAAACGAGGTACTTTAAAAAAAATTATACTTTTTATGGAAAGCTACTGAAAAAAACCAGGTACTTTTTTAAAAAGGTATTTTAAAAAAGGATACTTTAAGAAAGATACATTTTGAAGAATGGTACTTCAAAAACAATGTATTTTTTTAATAAACAACTTCTCTTGTTATAAGGATCAAGGAAATAAATGGTTTATGGGCTCAGGAATTTATTTCGATGCGTTATAAACGGAACGACAAACTGATGTATACCCTCTGCATATATACACTTTGAGGGTTTTAAATCGATTTGTATTGAAAATTTTGGATTTAATTAAAAAAAAATTATAATTGAAATTAGATTTTTCTTGGGACGTCTGAAAATTTATAAACAATTCTTAATAAATGAAAAATCATCGAAAATATTTGAAGTAATCATCTTGATTATTTTAAATATTAGCGCTTAATTTTAAAATTTCGGGTTATCCCCGAAAATACGTATTAATCTTATTAATTGGTAAAAAGGCCCATATGGTTAATATAAGTGCATTATACACTTTTTCCAGGGTAGGGGATCGACACAATTTATAATTCCAAAAAATTGAATTCATGTCACAAATCAAACAGTGCTCACAACCACTAAATACATTGATGTGTTTAATAAGTTGCTATTATTCTCATTTACGGAGATGTCTTCATTAGTAATGACAGTGGTTGATTTTGTTTCTAACACAAATATTATATTTATAAATATGTTTGCCTTTAGTTTTCCTTTGTTTGGTTTTATTTATGCAGGGTCAAAACCTTAGCGAAAATGTAGAAATATCCCACGTGGAAGTTTCTTCATAAGTTTGATTTTTGGTCATCGTGGTTGCTGATCGGCATGCATTTAGGTTACATACCTATATGCATGCGTTTCCGGTTATATGACATAACTTCTCGTATAATTTATGCCGTTTTCTTTTCTGACAAAAAATGTCGCCCTTTTTGCCCTTTTTTGGAAAAGTGTATTTTTTTATATATTCTGAATTAAGAGCAACCTTATATTATATATCAATCGAAAGGTCTCAAAGTGCTATGTTCATAAATACAAAAAAATTTTAATTATTATCCTCTTGGAAGTCATAGGGTGAAAATATTCAAAAAAGGGGAACAATGGGGAAATATTCTCATACTATGACCTGAAGGCAGTAAATGGCTGGAATTTTTTGTGATTTACGAGGGCCCGACTTTGAGAACTTTCGATTGATGTATAAGATAAGTTTGGTCTTAATTCAGAATATATAAAAAAAATACACTTTTCGAAAAAAGGGCGACATTTTTTGTCAGAAAAGAAAACGGCATTAGTTTAAGTTTTTGCAAATTAAATTGCTCGCCCTAATCTCCATTGCGAAGGTAATGGTTGTGTAGCGTGGCTATACGCGTTAAATCATGCTAATTGGAGATGGCCAAATAATTCTTCATTGCAGCAATATAGGTCGGATGGAGTAACAAAATAATAACCAAAAAACCTCTCTTAATTTCTTTGTTAAAATATTGCCATATTTGGAAAACATAGAGAATTAAATTTGTTTTATATATTAGATTTTGTGGTAACACAAAATAACACAATATAATACAAAATCTAACCCAGTGATGCCAACTTTTGATTTTGAATTACATTATTTTAATAAAATATATCGCACACATGATTCAATTGACTCAACTCAAAATTTTAATTTTTCGGGTTTATATGCTTAAACTATGCACAATGCACTTGTTTATCTATAAAAAAAATATCAGTATGTTTTGTTGTTGTTAACTGTTGCCAATAAACTGTTATGTTTTGCTTTATGTTATGTGTTTATAATTTAATTGTTTCAATTGTCGATTTCTGAAAAATGAAAATTTTGAGAATTATGTGTGCGATATTTTCATTTATTGACTCCAAATACTACCTGGGAATTATTATCGAATTTCAATTTTTTGGTTTTTACTTTGCATACCATGAAGTCAAATTCTGAAGTCATCAAATTAGAGATGTCGAACGCAAAAAACTAAATGTCCCAACCAAATTTTAAATAAAATAATTTGTTGTCTTTATTTTCTGAAAAACTTCAAATTTTCATCCAAACAAATTGTGAAAAATAATATATAAATAACGTTCTCTTCAAATTGCGCTTTATTTATGTAACAATTCTTATGTTCGCAATTCTTAAATATCGTTTGAGGTTTACTAAACTTCATTGAATTTAAATTATGTTTTCTTATCCTGAAATGCTATTAATGTCTCCCGAATCGCAATATTTCTTTTAAATGTAAGCATTTTTTAAATGTAAACACATTTGGTGTTTTTTTAATTTCAATTTGTGTTTAAAGAATAAAATTTATATTTTAAAAATTCAGTTGATGTCTTCCAAAGTTCAAGTTATTATTTCTTATTTTCTGAAATTCAATTGATATTTTCTAATTTACGAGTATAATTGAAAATCTGAATTCCAGTTTTTAGAATTGATATTTTCTTAAATTTTAATGGAAAATTTAAAAGGTGCAAGTTTGTATTTATGTGAATAGTAATGCTTTAGTAATTATAAACAATTTTTATAAATTGTATGTAATCACAATCAGATATTTTGTAGGTAAAGCAGAATAATAATTTTATATAACTATGTAGAACTATTTTGAAAGCAAAAAGTCATTGCTTCTTCTTTAATTGAAAATGTTGACATTCATGTTAAAATAGAAATAGCTATTACAAAGCTAATAAGAACGAAAATTGTAGCGCCATCTACTGTGGCATAGTCACACTGAGCAAAATGAAGTGACACTGTTTGTTAATGCAAAAGAAATGTATTTTCTCTAAAACAAAATATTGAAGAATTTTATATAAATAAAATAATATACCGATTTACTTCTAACATGCGGTTATTATGGATATACATATATAGAATATATGTATATTATTTTATTATTTAATTTATGTATGTATATGAAAATATTACACACAAAAAATACAACACCAAAATACTACAAAATCAACATCGATATATTTTATATTACTTTTTTAATTAATAAATAAATAAATATTACTTTTTTTAATAATAAACAAAAACCATACGTTTTTCCATTATTCTTTTACAAATATAACCATAAGTTTGGCATATTAACTTTTTGTTGTGTTTACAAAATAGAGTTACCGAGTTCATCGCATATGCACATTTTTGGGGAAACGGTTAACATTTATTATCAATAGTATTGTTTTAATAATATTTATGCTCTGTAATTAACAAACTTCCGTTTTTATATGCGTATTTCAAGATATAAATCATAATGATACATTTAAAAAGTTAAAACTTTAATTGCAATTTTACAGTAATCCAGTTAACCACACGTAACAGTAACGTAACGTGTCAGCTGTTTTTTAGTTATATGAAAAACATTGGGACGTTCCGGTATGTTCAGTAATGTTCTAAATGTTTTTCATGTATATGTGTATTATATTATATGTATATTATTTAGAGTATTTTGATATTTGCAAAACTTGCGATGTTACATGGTGTCTCGACTAGGTATAATTCATGGCAATGTTCAAGTCAATGTGTTTTTCTTTAAACAAATTATTACATAAAATTTTTTTTGGTAAATTTATGCCGTTTTCTTTTCTGACAAAAAATGTCGCATTTTATTTGCCCTTTTTCCGAAAAGTGTTTTTTTTATATATTCTGAATTGAGAGGAACCTTATCTTATACATCAATCGGAAGGTCTCAAAATCGAGCGCTCGTAAATCGGAAAAAATTGCAGCCATTGAATTCTGTCAGGTCATAGTGTGAAAATATATCCCCATTGCTCCCCGTTTTTGAATATTTTCACCCTATAAGAATAAAAATTTTTTTTTGCATTTTATGAACACAGCACTTTGAGACCTTTTGATTGATGTATAAGATGAGGTTGCTCTTAATTCAGAATATATAAAAAAATACACTTTTCGAAAAAAGTGCAATTTAAATGTGACATTTTTTTGTGAGAAAAGAAAACGGCATTACATTATTTTTTTTTTTTTTATTAACTAGGTAGTTTAGCATTATTTGCTTCAGATGTTGGTGCATTTTTACTCCCTTTATATTAACTCGTATATTAACTCGATTTTTAACCCCTTTCCCGTGACGCAATCGATCTGAAACTTTGCAGGCAGGCTCGTGGCGATGACAAAAATTATCTAAATTTTTTTTAGTGATGCCAAACAATGTAAAGTTTTAAATTTTTCTACCAGAGTTGATAAAAAAATGTATAAAGGGTTAGTTTTTATTATGTTATTACCACAACGACCACAAAAACAACAAGTCCAGCTATGACAACAATACAAAATTTAGAATAACAACAAGAACAATACAGAAACATATATTTTTATTTTTTTTTTTACTTCAGTGATTTCTCGGGACCTATTAAACCGATTTTCATGATTTTTCAAACAGAAACCTTCTCATGATGTTAGTCAATCATTCTCACTAAAAATGAGCGCCCCAGCTACCCTATTGAGGGCGTGATCGTGACAAGAACAACATAGACAAAACATATTTTCCCAAGACTTTTTACTTCTTCATTCAATTCACGGGACCTAATCAACCGATTTGGACGATTTTAAATAGCAAATTTCTCAGGATGTTAGTGAATCATTTTTTATGACAACGAGCACCTTAGCTGCCCGATTGAAGCCGTCATCGTGATTTCCACAGACGGACATCGCTATATCAACTTCTCTTGTTATAAGGATCACAAATATATATATTTTATCGGGTCCAACATTTTTTTTCTAATTATTACAAACGGAATGACAAACTTATATATACCCTCTGCAAACTGGGGTGGAGGGTATAAAAATAACTTTTTATAAACCAAGTGGTCAAAAACTTTCGAAACACATGACAACTTGGAGAGTGTGCATTTTTTTTTAATAAATAAGCACATAGACCATCAGAGTTATACTTTATATTATTTTTTTTTGCATTATAGCATTATAAACGTCATCTTCTGAAACTTCTAGGATACCAAGCAAATTTGAGTAACTAGCTGCATGGATCATTGAAGATTCAAAATTTGAACTAAAATAACACTGTGGAACAAATTCAGGTTAGCAAAAGTTAGGTCGATTCTGAGAGTGAGGGGTGAAAATAGAGGCTAAATTAGAAGACCCGTATCGCGGCGTTTGTTTATGTTAGTTCGAATTTTATTTTAATCGACCTTCGAACTTTGCAGTCAAATGCCGATTTTCAGCATATTGTTTATATGGTTTTTTGGCTATAACTCGTCGACTAATTGATATTTTTTCAATCTGTAAAAGCCAAATTATTGCTAGAGACCTGTGCAACAATTAAAATTTTTAAAAAAAAAAATTTTTTGTGCTGCTTATGAAGCAAAATGTTGGAAAAATTATTTTTTTCACGCTTTTTGAAAATATTGTCCACAAAAATAAGTCTTTTTTGCTTTCTGTTTGATCTATAATATGCTTCTCAGTTTTTTCAATAAATTTCATTTGAAAAGAAAATGGTCTTAGTCGATAATTTGCGTTAAAAATCCCAAAACCATTAAATAAATAGCGATTTAGGTAGAAGTAATTAAAAAGGGAAGTTCCAAGAATTAGGAATTAGTAAAACAACTTTTTTGTTTTCAACCACCGCAAAGGTAGCGATTTTTTTTTATTTCGTACAAGCGAACTAATTTCAAAAATGAAGATTCAGTTAAGACTCGAAACTCAGCCGAAGCTGATTTTTTTTTAATTTTCGCTCGGTCGTGATAAAATTCGCTATTAATTTTTTTGGAACTTATTTCATTTTGTGAGTGATTTAAGTTAAGTGCGTCGGTTTCATAAAAATAAAAAAAAGACATTGTATAATATATATTGTATTAAAAATGTCGGAACCAAAATGTAAAATGGACCATTTTTGTAATGTTTGTGGACGTTTCATAGCAAGCGATGAAAAATGTGGCAATGCGAGTGATTTTTTTTGGAAGCCTATAAACAATATTTCTCGCAATAGTTTATCGCTGACGTAAACTATGCCCCTAAAAAAGTTTGCTTTAATTGCTATTCAACTCTTATGCAATGGAAAAGTGAAAAGAAGAAGGCTATGCCGTTTGGTATACCAATGATGTGGTTAGACAACAGCCCGCATCAAGAAGAAAATTGCTATGGATGTATCAACTACCATAAAACTTTGAATAGAAGGAAAGCAAAGAATAAAACTTATGTAGCAGTGCCAAGTGTCCAATTACCATTACCGCACTCAGAATTCGTTCCAGTACCAACATACCGAAGTATTGATCTTCAAACAGATTTCAGTACTACAACCGCCGCAGCTACATCCATGGATTTCTTCTTAGAATACGACCCTGGTGAACGTACATCCTATGAAACATGAAAGGACCCAATCCTAGTCACACAAAACCAATTGGATGGAATTGTTGCAAATTTGTTTTTGACTCAGAAAAAATCAGAACTACTGGCTTCATTTTTAAAAGGAAATAATTTGCTGGCGAAAGGTACCAAAGTTACAGCATATCGAAAACGGCAAAAAGAGTTAGAAAAGTTCTTCAATGTGAATGATGCAAAAAATTTCGCTTATTGCAACGATATTGAAAAGTTAATGGAGACGATAGGGTTAACCTATAAAAAAGATGATTGGCGTTTATTCATCGATAGTTCACTAATCAGCTTAAAAGTTGTGCTTTTGCACAAGACAAATAGAATGCCTTCTGTTCCGATTGCGTATAGCACTGCCACTAGTGAAAATTTCGATAATTTGATACACATTCTGGAAGTAGTCAAATATAACGAACACCAGTGGCGCATTTTCAAAATAGTTTCATTGATTACAGGCTTAACAGCATCCGGCCGTCCAAAATATCCGTGTTTTTTGTGCGATTGGGATTCACGATACGGAGAAGGTATTAAAGGAAGAAACCAGTACAAACAGCATAACTTCAATAGTCGCTTTGGACGGAAATGGCCTAAAGACAATAGGCTGCACGAAAGTCCTGTTCCTGAAATGAAAATTTTGTTGCTGTTGCTCCACATTAAACTTGGCATTGCTAAAAATTTTTTGAAATGTATCGCAAAAAGACCGGCAGTATTCAACCGCTTAAAAGACATTTTCCCAACACTAAGTAACGCCAAAATTCAGGAAGAGGTTGTTAATGGTCCCGACATACGGAAACTAATGAGTCGTCAAGATTTTGACCAAGTTCTGACAGACCGAGAATTAAATGCATGGCTCGTATTGAAAGCAGTCATTAAAGGACTTTTGGGTAAAGAACGCAAAGACAACTACATGCAATCTGTTGCAAACATGTTGGCAGCTTTCGATGAAATTGGGGTTAATATGTCGTACAAAATTCATCTCTTGCATCAGCATCTTGATCAACTCGCTCAACAGTTGCCAACTGAACGAGCAAGGCGAACGTTATCACCAAACTGCGCTTCCATTTGAAATAATGTAACTATAGAGTGTGCATATTTTGAATTCCTAGATTTTTCTAATATCTTTGTCAGAGTGCACAATTTAAACATGTTAACGATTGGAAACTATTTTCGTTTCAGGTACAGAGGAGAGAAATCTCCAGATGCAATACTCGCTGAAATTTGTTGGTTTTATAAAAACACCTTTGAAGAAGAGGAAGACGAGGAAAAAGGGGAAGACAAAGATGAAATTCCAGAATATCTGTTGGACGAAATTATCGACCTTTCTGATGATGATGACGATGACCAAGATATTAGAGAGAGCAGTGATGTTGATCCACAGCCGCCTGCTAAACGGCAACTGGCCAAATCATTAATTTAATTAATTTAATTTTTTTACTTAAAACTTTTCATAACTAACATTTCAAAAATATATGTTTTTCCATATTTTTATAATTTCTTTTTCAATGTTTCTTCAAAACCAACACTGAACAAAATTGGTACATAAAAAATGAGAAGTAAATTAATATTAAGCTGGAAAACGCAAGTTTTGTATTATGATTGTTTTCTTTTCAAATAAAATTTATTGAAGAAACTGAAAAGCATATTATAGATCAAACAGAAAACAAAAAAGACTTAGTTTTGTGGAAAATATTTTCAAAAAGCATGAAAAAAAAATAATTTTTTCAACATTTTGCTTCATAAGCATTACAAAAATTTTCTAAATCAATTTTTTTTTAAATTTTAATTGTTGCACAGATCTCTAGCAATAATTTGGCTTTTACAGATTGAAAAAATATCAATTAGTCGACGAGTTATAGCCAAAAAACCATATAAACAATATGCTGAAAATCGGCATTTGACTGCAAAGTTCGAAGGTCGATTAAAAAAAAATTCGAACTAACAATACGGGTCTTCTAATTTAGCCTCTATTTTCACCCCTCACTCTCAGAATCGACCTAACTTTTGCTAACCTGAATTTGTTCCACAGTGTAATGTGCGAACATATTGGATGCATCGTTACCCAATTCAGAAATACGGTCCCCATACGTCATTTTCGATGGAATATCCGAAACCTTTTTCTTCGATTTAACGAAAGACCAGAAAGATATCGGATATCGGATTACTTCTTATTTGCTTCTCTTCCTGCAAAATAAATTGTTTATAAAAAAATTATTTAAGAAATTAAGTTCTCTTTTATAATAAATAAACTTTCCATGTCTTTCTAGACTGCCAGAATCAATATAGTGTTTATGAAACTTATTACGGTGGTTTTTGCGCTTTTTAAGATCCGGAGTGTACCAAGGTAGCTTATAAGGTTTAACTGTCTTTAAAGGAATATTTTCATCGCAAATTCCCTAAACAAATTGAAATAAAATCACATGACTTTTTTTTCTGTTTTTGTTATTGTTTTACATTTTTACCCATTTTCAGAATTCTGTCTTTTACTATATTTCGAGCTATAGGTAAATCTTTTATTCGGTCAAATATTTTATCTGTGTTTGCAAAATCCTACATTCTTAATGTAGTCTCCATCGGTTTTCCTTTTCTGGCAATTACTTCAGCGACTTCAAAGCTAACAGATACGGTATTTGAATTATTATTAATGAACTTAAAGCTTTCGACTGCAGACTTTTGTTTTTAATTACTCGTAAAATATATTCTTTTTATTCATCTTTGCTTTTGTCAAGAAGACACTTCAATTGTCAGAGAACATAGCTCACATATAGCTTTATCACCTTTTTTAGTAACATCATAGATTTCAGACCCCCAATTGCGTAACTATCTGCTGGTAGCTTCGAGAAGTTTTTATTTTTTATTTGGAACTGCCATTTTCTCTATAAATTACTGATCGAATTAAAAGAAGAGTAACTAAAAAACTAAAAAAATGGTTCTTGTTGAATAGATACTTATCTAAGTAGGCTTTGCATAATAAACACAAGTGTTGTTCTTAGAATTACAACGGAAATTGTATTTTTGTTATTTCGATGCTAAAATATAAACTTTAAAATTCCATTAATATAAAAAAAATATATATATGTAGGATATTGACTTATATGGGGACGTTTATTGTACCTTGTGTACTAGGTACCAACACTGACACTGGATATTGTAGACGGAAGGGAGAAGACTTGACAATAACATGAGACGAACATAGGACGGACATTTGAAATAACGAACATTTGGACATAAGTAGGCTACGGACAACTAATAAACGCAATGGGTGTGAGTAGGACAACGACATGAGGCAGACTAAGAACATAAGAACAACAGATTAGGATTCTAATGCTTAACGACGGACAGAAAGATGCCAGTTGAACAGTTGAATTGTAGCAGTTGTAGCATACCGGTCGAAGTGTTTCAGAAGTGAAAACAAACAACAGAAAGACGCCAAGACATTTTTATTTATAACTTATACAAATAATAAAATATTATTTAATAAAAGAATTTATAAAAAACATCAGTGTTTAAATAAATATTAAAAACAAAGATAAGTACAACAAAACCCTACAAATGGGGACTCAACCAAAATGATAAGACAAATTTGAGCTACAAAAAATAAGGAAATGTATTTTAATATCAAAGTGGAAACAAAGTGAATGTGTTTATATTTTTAAACAAGTGACAAGAATTTACTTATTACGATAATATCAGTCGATGTTATAATAAATCAAATTTTTTAAAGGCGGCTTATTATAAGAAATTTAAATAAGGTACACACATATATTTATGTTGACCTCATAAACAGGTGCCAAAGATAAAATTCTTTGGAAAATTTCATTAAAATAAGAGACACAAAGCGAACACAAAAACAATGAAGATCTGACAATATTGGAAAATTATTAACAGCGGTGATAGCAGAAAAAGGAGGAGAATAAAATCAAATTGTTTGCTGAGTGCAGTGTATGTGTGGCGGCAGATTATTGCTTAGAGCAGAGAAAGAGAACGCAGTTACAACGGTAGCAGTCAATAAAGCAGCAGTAGTTTGTATATCCATGGTGATAGCAGAAAAAAGAGAAGAATAAAATCAAATTGTTGCTGAGTGCAGTGTATGTGTAGTGGCAGATTATTGCTTAGAGCAGAGAAAGAGAATGCAGTTGCAACAGTAGCAGTCAATAAAGCAGCAGTAGTTTGTATACCCATGGTGATGTAAGTTGATAATTTATATTAATAAACAAACATTGTATTGATGTGGGAATTTTATGAAAGTTATTCGAATAAAATTAATATTGGATTGGGTTTTTATATGGAACATTTGTTTCAAATTTGAGGCGAATATTTTTCAATTTGATATGAATTTAATGATTAAATTTTTATGTAAAATTGTGGAGAAACTAATTAATTGTGAAGTTAACGTAAATTTAATAATTCTTTTCGAAGTGTATTTAAAACTTTGATTAATTTGTAGGTTAAAGAAGATTTTTTAATTCTTTTAATTTCAATATTGTTATAATACTTTGAAGTACATTTGCTAATTTTTCATTATTTACTATATTTTAACGTAAATTTAATAATTCTTTTTGAAGTGGATTTAAAATCTGGATTAATTTCAATATTAAAGAACATTTTATAATTCTTTCATTCCAATATTTTTATCTTACTATATTTTTATAAAAAAAAAGAAAGAAAATTTATTATATTTTTATAATTGCTATATTTGAATACTGTATTATATGACAATGGACAGAAATACGATTATTGGGCTTGGGTGTAAGTGGTTTGAAGGAAAAGTTGAAGGATCTTGGATTAGGTACTCAGGGGCTTAAGTCGGAACTGCGGGATCGCCTATGGTTTAGATTTTACTGACGCTAATCAGGAATTAGATAATTCTAGTACAATCGGTGATCTTGAGATGCGTAATAGTGGCTTTACTGATAACGTCGATGATTTTTCTGTACAAAAAAGCATATATACGCTTAAGGATGTAGAAGACAGTCTATCGGTATTCTCGGGAACAAGTTCACCTGACGTCAATCAGTGGATAACCGAATTCGAGAAAATGGGTAATATCGTAAAATGTCCGTCACTACAGATGTTTGTCTACGGTAAACAGTTATTAGTCGGTGCTGCCAAAATGTTTGTTAAGAGCCAGTATGGTATATGTGACTGGCCTAAATTGAGAAAATCTCTTAGGGATGAGTTTGGTTCTACATGTTCCACATCAGAAGTTATACGACAAATACGTAACAGACGTTTGAATAAGAATGAAAGCTTGATGGAATACCTGTATAGCATTATGGAGTTGGGCAAACGCATTAAATTGGACGAAAGAAGTATTGTCGAGTATTTTATCGAGGGCGTGCCAGATTCCAAATTTAACAAAGCTGTACTTTACCAAGCCGAGGATGTATGTGATCTTAAAAAGCAAATTAAGTTATATGAAAGAGTTAGATTTAACCCTCGATCATCGAATAGAGGCGAAGAGTCTACAGCTCCGATTAGGAAACCCGATGCAATTAAATCTGAGGCAAATAGGTCTGAACGAAAATGTTACATATGTGGTGAAAAAGCACATTTGGCCAGAGATTGCCCTGAGAAGCAAGTTAAGTGTTTCAAGTGCCAGAAATTCGGACATCGGTCTTTTGAGTGTCCAGGTAACAACCCCGAGGCGAGAACAGTTAAAGCAGAGCGCGATCAGGCTAATATGGTTCGAAAGGGTCCCGGTCTAATATTTAAGGACATTTCAATCAGAGGTAAATCTTTGTCAGCATTGATCGATACGGGGTGTGATATTTGTCTTGTGCGATGGGATACCTTGTTTATTTTGGGTGCGATAGAGTTGGTACCAGAAAAAGTGAAGCTGTACGGTATAGGGGAAAGTGTAATAACTACAATGGGTCATTTTGATACTTCTGTTGAAGTCGATGGGTTGAAGTTCGACGTTAAGTTTTATGTGGTTTCGGAGCGTGACATTAATCACTCCGTGATGATCGGAAATAGTTTGTTAAGAGAGGCAGAGGTATTTATAACAAATGGTGAAGCAGAATTTAGAAAACCAATTGAGGGCAGAACTGAGATTCCCGTTGAGAATAACGTATTCATTGTTGAGGAGCCATCCGGAGTAAATATTTTATTGGAATAGTTCAGAAGTTTATGCTCGAATGTAGAGGAATATAGGCAAGGCTTAGAGCTTGACCTGAATCATTTGGATGAACCGACTGCTATGGAAGTGACAAAAATTATTTCCGAATATCAACCATGTAAAGAAGTTAAGAGTCCAGTGGAAATGAAGATTATCTTGAATGATGACGTGCCCGTATATCAACGCCCCAGACGCTTACCTTTTGCGGATCAGGTCATAGTTGAAGATCAGGTGTCAGCGTGGCTAAAAGAGAACATTATCCAACCAAGCACTTCGGAATATGCCTCGCCAATAGTTCTAGCTTCGAAAAATGATGGTACGAAAAGGCTATCCTGTGATTATAGAAAGCTGAATCAGAAAATCGTACGTGATCATTTCCCAATGCCTTTGATGGATGATGTTTTAGATAGATTGCAGAATGCTAGCATATACACAACACTGGATCTTACCAATGGATTTTTCCACGTTCCTTTGGAGGAACGTTCTAGAAAATATACGTAATTTTTGACTCATAACGGACAGTACGAATTTTTATTTGTACCTTTTGGTATTAGTAATTCACCAGCGGTATTCACTAGATTTATATCGGCAGTTCTAAGAGATCTTATACAAAATGGTACGATTACACTGTGGAACAAATTCAGGTTAGCAAAAGTTAGGTCGATTCTGAGAGTGAGGGGTGAAAATAGAGGCTAAATTAGAAGACCCGTATCGCGGCGTGTGTTTATGTTAGTTCGAATTTTTTTTTTAATCAACCTTCGAACTTTGAAGTCAAATGCCGATTTTCAGCAATCTGTAAAAGCCAAATTATTGCTAGAGACCTGTGCAACAATTAAAATTTTTAAAAAAAATTGATATAGAAAATTTTTGTGGTGCTTCTGAAGCAAAATGTTGGAAAAATTATTTGTTTTTCATGCTTTCTGAAACTATTTTCCACAAAACTAAGTCTTTTATGCTTTCTGTTTGATCTATAATATGCTTCTCAGTTTCTTCAATAAATTTCATTTGAAAAGAAAAAGGTCTTAGTCGATAATTTGCGTTAAAAATCCCAAAACCATTAAATAAATAGCGATTTAGGTAGAATAATTAAAAAGGGAAGTTCCAAGACTTAGGAATTAGTAAAACAACTTTTTTGTTTTCAACCACCGCACAGGTAGCGATTTTTTTTTTATTTCGTACAAGCGAACTAATTTCAAAAATGAAGATTCAGTTAAGACTCGAAACTCAGCCGAAGCTGATGTCTTTTAATTTTCGCTCGGTCGTGATAAAATTCGCTATTAATTTTTTGGAACTTATTTCATTTTGTGAGTGATTAAAGTTTAGTGCATCGGTTTCATGAAATTAACAAAAAAAAAAAAAACGTTTTATAATATATAAGTTAACACGAGTCAAGCGAGTGTTCACAAGAATACAAAAAACCAACAACAAGAATCTGCTTCTACAGCAGTATACTCATGCATTGCGGAATAATAACAATAAATGAATACAAGAATACAAAAAACCAAAAAGAATCTGCTTCTACAGCAGTATACTCATGCATTGTGAAATAATAACAATAAATGAATTATGTTGAAAAATACAAGCCAGACGCTGACACTGCATAAATCGGGTGTATGGCTGTTCATTATAATAAGTTGGTTTTGGTTTTGGGTAGTTAGTTGTGATTAAGACGTAAGATTAAAAAAATGTTATTTTTGTAAGAAAAGAAAATAAATAAATTTCAATAATACCATTAATAAGACGTCGTGTGTGTAATAGTTAATTCTGAGATCCTGAATTAGTTAGATACTTAACTACAACTCAAGGTTACAAAGGAAAACCCAACAAATTTGTAGCTGTAGGAGACCACTGGCAACTGCAACCTAAAGGGAAAAACTAAAGGAGCAACGAAACCAACGGATATTAGATAGGAACTTAACATTGATAACATGTAAGTAGAGTGCTTATTATATTTGTGTTTTGGTATAAAATAAAAGTAAAATAGAATAATAAAAAACTGGCAATCTTTGTGTGATTATCGATAATTTTATGAACAGTGAAATCGATATTTTGTTGAAAGAATTTGTGTTTTGTGTTTTGGTGTAAAATAAAAGTAAAATAGAATAATAAAAAACTGGCAATCTTTGTGTGATTATCGATAGTTTTATGAACAGTGAAATCGATATTTTGTTGAAAGAATTTAAAGGATTAGTCGTTTCAGAGGACTTAGATTTAGAAATGGCTATAACACCTGATCAAAAACCATTGTAGAAAGCGCTGTTAGCAGTGCGCTTGTATTGCAGGAGAGACAGTTTGATACTAGGTTAGAAGAAATAAAACAGAGAATAACCAGTCTGACTGTTAGTGCACCTGAAATAGAAACATATGAAGAAGCGCAAATCAGGGAGGGGGCGGTTTGCAAAGAGACCCTAGATATTGTGAAATCTTTACCAGATTTCGAAGGTAAACATGAAACATACGTTTCATGGAGGAAGGCGGCTCACACCGCATACAAAGTATATGAAAATCATGTAAGTAGTTCTACTCATTACCAAGCCCTTGGCATTATAAGAAATAAAATAAGAGGACCGGCTGACATGGTATTGGCTTCCTTCGATACCCCTTTAAATTTTAAAGCTATTATAAATAGGCTAGATTTCACTTACGCTGACAAGCGACCTATATATTTGATAGAACAAGAATTGTCCACCCTTCGACAGGGAAATATGACACTTCTCCAATATTATGATGAAGTGGAAAGAAAGCTCACGCTTCTTATCAATAAAACGATAATGTCATATGATAATACTCTGGCCGCATCTCTGAATGAGATTTTTTTCATTCTGCCCAATCTCACAACGTTCGATGGAATAATCGGACTTGATTTACTAACCGACACAAATTCGAAACTGGATATTAAAAATAAGAAGCTGGAAACCAATACTGGGTCAGAACCCATTCAGTTTCTTAAATACAAAAATGTAAATTTCACAAGTGTGGAAAATTTTCAAAAAATGATTAAGGGCAGAATGGGTGTCTTTGCTGAACCTGATGGGGCACTACCCTTCAACACAAATATTGTTGCAACCATTCGCACAGAAAACGAAGATCCTATATATTCCAAGCTTTATCCCTACCCAATGGGTGTAGCAGATTTTGTGAATAAGGAAATTCGTAACCTTTTAAAAGATGGCATCATCCGACCATCTAGATCACCCTACAATAACCCTGTATGGGTGGTGGACAAAAAAGGAACTGACGAGTTGGGAAATACTAAAAAGCGACTTGTTATGGATTTTAGGAAACTGAATTCCAAAACAACATCTGACAAATATCCAATTCCAAATGTGAATGTTATTTTGTCGAACCTGGGGAAAGCTAGATACTTTACCACATTAGACCTCAAGTCGGGATTCCACCAGATTTTACTGGCGGAAAGGGATCGTGAAAAAACCGCTTTTTCGGTCGGAAATGGCAAATACGAGTTTTGCAGACTACCTTTCGGACTAAAAATGCTCCAAGCATTTTTCAAAGGGCCATCGACGATGTGCTTAGGGAACGAATAGGAAAGTTCTGTTATGTTTACGTCGATGACGTAATTATTTTCTCAGAAAATATGAAAGACCATGTTGACCACATCGCTTGGGTCTTGGATAGGCTGTACGATGCCAATATGCGAGTTTCTCGCGAAAAATCGAATTTCTTTAAAGAGTTTTTGGCTTTGTGGTATCTCGAGGGGGAATCACAACAAGCTCTAGTAAAATAGAGGCAATACGTAACTATGAACAATCCACTACGCTTTTCAGTGTCAGATCTTTTCTGGGACTGGCAAGTTACTATAGGTGTTTTATTAGGGACTTTGCTTCAATAGCAAGACCTTTGACGGACATTCTGAAGGGTGATAATGGCAAAATTGGTTCCGGTCAATCCAAAAAAATTAACATAAGGTTTAACGAAAAACAACTTCAGGCTTTTAATAAGCTTAAGGAACTTTTAGCATCCGAAGATGTTATGTTACTGTACCCCGACTATAAAAAACCGTTTGACTTAACAACTAATGCTTCGGCTTACGGCCTGGGGGCAGTTTTGTCTCAAAACGGGAAACCAATAACCATGATTTCAAGGACTCTTAAGGAAAAGGAACAAAATTTCGCGACCAATGAGCGCGAATTTCTCGCAATTGTCTGGGCTCTAAAGACGCTTAGAAATTATCTCTATGGGGTAAAGGATTTAAATATTTTTACCGACCACCAACCGCTTACGTTTGCGGTTTCAGACCGAAATCCGAACGCAAAAATAAAAAGATGGAAAGCCTTTATTGATGAGCACAATGCTCAAATTTTTTATAAACCTGGGAAAGAAAACCACGTTGCTGACGCGCTGTCACGGCAAAATATTCATGCCTTGCAAAATATCCATGCTTTGCAAAGCAACCACAACTTAGAAGAAGATGCAAATTCTGACATTGCTACAATTCTTAGCGAAATTTCTCTGTCTTATACTATTGAATCTACTGATAAACCTCTCACCTGCTTTCGGAATCAAATAGTAATTGAGGAGGGCACAGAATCACTAACACGAACGTTCATTATTTTCGGAAAAAAAACTAGATACTTCATTACTTTTTCAGACAGAACAACGCTAATGAACAGGGTATTTGATGTTGTAAAGGAGGACGTAGTAAACGCAATCCATTGCGAACTCCCAATTTTGGCATTCATACAACATGGATTGGTAGAAGCGTTTCCCTCAACAGCATTTCGTTTTGCGAAACATATGGTAACAGATGTTACTAACAAAGATGAACAAAGGGAAATTGTTGTAACGGAACATAACAGGGCTCATAGAGCGGCTCAGGAAAATACAAAACAGATTTTGGAAGATTATTTTTTCCCAAAAATGACCCATTTAGCAAATGAGTTTGTCGCAAATTGTAAAATTTGCAAAAAGGCAAAATACAACCGCCATCCACAAAAGCAAATAATCGGTGAAACACCTATTCCCTCATGTGTTGGGGAAATTCTGCATGTAGATATATTTTCCACAGATAAAGTATATTTTTTAACATGTGTAGACAAACTGTCTAAGTTTGCAATTGTTCAGCCTATAGCCTCGAGGACTATAGTGGATGTAAAATTACCGATTCTACAACTTATGAATTTTTATCATCGCACAAATACAATATTCTGTGACAATGAGCTTTCTCTTAATTCGGAAACAATAAAGTCACTCTTAGCCAATAGTTTTAACGTTCAAATATCAAATGCACCACCACTTCACAGTACTTCAAATGGACAGGTGGAAAGAATACATAGTACCCTTTTAGAAATTGCCCGGTGTCTTAGGCTTGAAAAATCTATCAATGACACTGTACAATTAATACTTCTGGCAACCATCGAGTATAACAAAACAATTCATAGTGTTACGAATAAACGACCTATTGACGTAATTCACTCAACTCCTCCAGAAATTGAAATCGATATAAAAAATAGGTTACAAAGAGCGCAAGAAGTTCAAATGCAGCGACTTAACGAAACAAGAAAGAATCGAGCATTTGAAATGGGCGAAAAAGTTCTCGTGAAAACAAATCGGAGATTGGGCAATAAGCTTACGCCATTATATGTTGAAGAAACTGTTGAAGCCGACCTGGGGACAACGGTTCTCATTAAAGGGCGGGTGGTCCATAAGGACAATTTAAGATAGTATAGTTTTATTCATTTTTCTTTTTATTTAACCTAGGGTTCTTATGGTGCTGCTTCTTGTCATGTCAGCGACGGCAAAATTGACCGACTATTCCGGTTCGGGCTACATTCCCGAGTCGGACAGCTATGCTATAATTTGGCAAAATTTTGAATACTTACGGCATACGACGAATCTTACAATGTATTCGGAGATGCTTGGGGATACAGAAAATCTTAGGAAACATTTTCCCCAGTCGCATATGAGGAAGATACTAGACGCGGACATACGGCACATAAGGACATTGCTGGCCACAATAAACGTTCACCACAGGCACGCAAGAAGCATACAACTTTTAGGTACGGCCCTTAAGGTGGTCGCAGGGACACCGGACTATGATGATTTTGAAAATATAAATTCAAACAGTGGGAGCTCATTGACGGCGAAAATAGGCAGATTCTCATAAATACAAGAACACAACAACAAATAAACAACCTTACGGACATTGTTAATTTCGTTGTTAAGAGCACAAAAGCTAACGTAATTGATAGTGACCATTTGAGACTCTGCTTGCAAGAGGTAGAATTTTGATTTCGGAGCTGGAAAGCTTAATGCTATCGATTACCCTCGCAAAGATTGGTATAGTTAACCCACAGATTTTAGACTCTAATGATTTGAATACACTAATAAATGAGCACTCTACAAATATCACCGTAGCGGATTTAATGGAAGTTGCTAACATAAGAGTTCTATTAGATAATAAGTTTTTACATTTCTTAATTAAGTATCCAAAACCAGATTAATTTTGCAAAAAGGTGGCCTTATACCCGGTTCAGCATAATAATGCAATTCTTCATTTTGATGGTGAAAACGATGTGGCAGACTGTGGAGATCAACTGGTAGCAATCGGCAATTGCAGCACTACACTAACAACATCATTTTGTAAAAAGTTGGGTTATTCAACATGCGCACTGCAGCTTCATTCTGGTGGTCACGCATACTACACTACTCGGCCTTCTCATCTCGAACCTATTACAATAATTGACGAGGGTGTTATCATTATCAACGACGACACTGTTACCATTAAGACAAATGATGGTATCGAGAAGACTGTCACTGGCACCTTTCTTCTTACTTTCGATAATGAAGCAAAAATTAGTGAGACCCTATACAGAAACCAAAGGAATATCGTAAAGAAGTTACCGGGACCGCCATCATCCGCTCTTCTCAACATTACGAGTCATCAAACAATATTGAGTTTGCCATATCTCAAAAGATTAAACGCAGAAAACTTGCGACATATTGAAAAGATTAAAGATACGCTTATAATTGGACCGCTGTTGTCTACCTGCAGTATTTTTGGCATTAATGGTTTGCATTAAATTGCATCAGAGGTTTAAGAAGACCCGTCAGCAGCACGCTATTCAATCTGCTATTGAAGATCTAAGGAAGTCCGGGGACGCCCTTCACTTGAGTGAGGGAGGAGTTAACACGAGTCAAGCGAGTGTTCACAAGAATACAAAAAACCAACAACAAGAATCTGCTTCTACAGCATATACTCATGCATTGCGAAATAATAACAATAAATGAATACAAGAATACAAAAAACCAACAACAAGAATCTGCTTCTACAGCAGTATACTCATGCATTGCGAAATAATAACAATGAATGAATTATGTTGAAAAATACAAGCCAGACGCTGACACTGCATAAATCGGGTGTATGGCTGTTCATTATAATAAGTTGGTTTTGGTTTTGGGTAGTTGGTTGTGATTAAGACGTAAGATTAAGAAAATGTTATTTTTGTAAGAAAAGAAAATAAATAAATTTCAATAATACCATTAATAAGACGTCGTGTGTGTAATAGTTAATTCTGAGATCCTGAATTAGTTAGATACTTATAATTTATATTGTATTAAAAATGTCGGAACCAAAATGTAAAATGGACCATTTTTGTAATGTTTGTGGACGTTTCATAGCAAGCGATGAAAAATGTGGCAATGCGAGTGATTTTTTTTTGGAAGCCTATAAACAATATTTCTCGCAAGAGTTTATCACTGACGTAAACTATGCCCCTAAAAAAGTTTGCTTTAATTGCTATTCAACTCTTATGCAATGGAAAAGTGAAAAGAAGAAGGCTATGCCGTTTGGTATACCAATGATGTGGTTAGACAATAGCCCGCATCAAGAAGAAAATTGCTATGGATGTATCAACTACCATAAAACTTTGAATAGAAGGAAAGCAAAGAATAAAACTTATGTAGCAGTGCCAAGTGTCCAATTACCATTACCGCACTCAGAATTCGTTCCAGTACCAACATACCGAAGTATTGATCTTCAAACAGATATCAGTACTACAACCGCCGCTGCTACCTCCATGGCTTTCTTCTCAGAATACGACCCTGGTGAAGGTACATCCTATGAAACATCAAAGGACCCAATCCTAGTCACACAAAACCAATTGGATGGAATTGTTGCAAATTTGTGTTTGACTCAGAAAAAATCAGAACTACTGGCTTCATTTTTGAAAGGAAATAATTTGCTGGCGAAAGGTACCAAAGTAACAGCATATCGAAAACGGCAAAAAGATTTAGAAAAGTTCTTCAATGTGAATGATGCAAAAATTTCGCTTATTGCAACGATATTGAAAAGTTAATGGAGACGATAGGGTTAACCTATAAAAAAGATGATTGGCGTTTATTCATCGATAGTTCACTAATCAGCTTAAAAGTTGTGCTTTTGCACAAGACAAATAGAATGCCTTCTGTTCCGATTGCGTATAGCACTGCCACTAGTGAAAATTTCGATAATTTGATACACATTCTGGAAGTAGTCAAATATAACGAACACCAGTGGCGCATTTTCAAAATAGTTTCATTGATTACAGGCTTAACAGCATCCGGCCGTCCAAAATATCCGTGTTTTTTGTGCGATTGGGATTCACGATACGGAGAAGGTATTAAAGGAAGAAACCAGTACAAACAGCATAACTTCAATAGTCGCTTTGGACGGAAATGGCCTAAAGACAATAGGCTGCACGAAAGTCCTGTTCCTGAAATGAAAATTTTGTTGCCGTTGCTCCACATTAAACTTGGCATTGCTGAAAATTTTTTGAAATGTATCGCAAAAAGACCGGCAGTATTCAACCGCTTAAAAGACATATTCCCAACACTAAGTAACGCCAAAATTCAGGAAGAGGTTGTTAATGGTCCCGACATACGGAAACTAATGAGTCGTCAAGATTTTGACCAAGTTCTGACAGACCGAGAATTAAATGCATGGCTCGTATTGAAAGCAGTCATTAAAGGACTTTTGGGTAAAGAACGCAAAGACAACTACATGCAATCTGTTGCAAACATGTTGGCAGCTTTCGATGAAATTGGGGTTAATATGTCGTACAAAATTCATCTCTTGCATCAGCATCTTGATCAACTCGCTCAACAGTTGCCAACTGAACGAGCAAGGCGAACGTTATCACCAAACTGCGCTTCCATTTGAAATAATGTAACTATAGAGTGTGCATATTTTGAATTCCTAGATTTTTCTAATATCTTTGTCAGAGTGCACAATTTAAACATGTTAACGATTGGAAACTATTTTCGTTTCAGGTACAGAGGAGAGAAATCTCCAGATGCAATACTCGCTGAAATTTGTTGGTGTTATAAAAACACCTTTGAAGAAGAGGAAGACGAGGAAAAAGGGGAAGACAAAGATGAAATTCCAGAATATCTGTTGGACGAAATTATCGACCTTTCTGATGATGATGACGATGACCAAGATATTAGAGAGAGCAGTGATGTTGATCCACAGCCGCCTGCTAAACGGCAACTGGCCAAATCATTAATTTAATTAATTTAATTTTTTTACTTAAAACTTTTCATAACTAACATTTCAAAAATATATTTTTTTCCATATTTTTATAATTTCTTTTTCAATGTTTCTTCAAAACCAACACTGAACAAAATTGGTACATAAAAAATGAGAAGTAAATTAATATTAAGCTGGAAAACGCAAGTTTTGTACTATGATTGTTTTCTTTTCAAATAAAATTTATTGGAGAATCTGAAAAGCATATTATAGATCAAACAGAAAGCAAAAAAGACTTAGTTATGTGGAAAATATTTTCAAAAAGCATGAAAAAAAAAATAATTTTTCCAACATTTTGCTTCATAAGCATTACAAAAATTTTCTAAATCTATTTTTTTTTTAAATTTTAATTGTTGCACAGATCTCTAGCAATAATTTGGCTTTTACAGATTGAAAAAATATCAATTAGTCGACGAGTTATAGCCAAAAAACCATATAAACAATATGCTGAAAATCGGCATTTGACTGCAAAGTTCGAAGGTCGATTAAAAAAAAAAATTCGAACTAACATAAACAAACGCCGCGATACGGGTCTTCTAATTTAGCCTCTATTTTCACCCCTCACTCTCAAAATCGACCTAACTTTTGCTAACCTGAATTTGTTCCACAGTGTTATTGTTTATATGGATGATATCATTATTCCCTCTAAGGATGTGGTAGAAGGCCTTGACAAGTTAAGAATAGTTTTGGATAGAGCAGCTTTAGGCGGCCTAAGGATTTAATTGGGTAAATGCCAGATTTTGCAAGGAGGTTCAATAAAACCATCGGAGGACAAAATCATAGCCGTTAACAATTTTCCGATTCCTTCTGATCGAAAAACGGTTCAGAGGTTTTTGGGTTTGTCGTCGTATTTAAGAAGGTTCATTGAAGACTATGCGATAATAGCCAGACCAATATCGCATTTGCTCAGGAAGGATATAGTTTTCAAAGTAACTGAAGAATTTTTAATCGCCTGTCGACAGTTGAAGGACGCTCTGATTAATGCCCCAGTTTTGAGATTATACGATCCAGCAGATGCCAGCAAATTTGGTTATGGTGCAGTGCTCCTACAGAAAGGCATGGATGAGCAGCAGATGCACCCAGTCCAGTTCATGAGTAGAAGAACTAAACCGTACGAAGAACGATACCACTCCTACGAATTGGAAGTTCTCGCGATTGTGGAAGCTTTCAAAAAATGGAGAGCGTACTTGCTGGGTTTTTAAAATTATAACAGACTGTAGTGCGTTAAAAATGACAATAAATAAGGCAGATGTCCCACCAAGGATAGCTAGATGGGCTATGTTTTTGCAGGAGTTCTCATGCCAGATAGAACACAGACCCGGTGTCAAGATGAAACACGTAGATGCTCTAAGTCGAATATCTTGCTTAATAGTGGAGAGTAGTTTGACTCACCGGTTGAGAGATGCCCAAAAGGATGACGAACGTACAAGGGCTATTATGACAATGCTGAGTTATGGCGCATACGAGGATTATTTCATGAATAATGGTATACTGTTCAAGGACCCAGACAAGGAGCTTATAGTAGTACCGGGCCAGTTGGAAGACGAAATAATTAAGGTAGCGCACAGACAGGGTCATTTTGGTATATTGAAAACCCAAGAATTGGTTGAGAAACAGTATTACATACCACAATTCGCAGAAAAGGTTGGAAAAATAGCCAAGAGCTGTATCGAGTGCATTATCACCGATGCCAAGGCGGGTAAAAAGGAGGGATACTTAAACCCCATCGATAAGGACGATAAGCCGCTCAGAACATATCACATTGATCATGTTGGTCCGATGGAGGTTACTAAAAAGGCGTATAATCATCTTCTCGTCATTGTCGATGGTTTCACTAAATTTGTTTGGCTATATCCGACGAAGTCAACTGATTCAAATGCGGTTATAGAGTGTTTTGAAAATCAGTCTGCAATTTTTGGCAATCCGATGAGAATAATTTCTGATAGAGGTGCAGCGTTTACGTCCAGGGCATTCGAAGAGTATTGCAGGGACGAGAATATACAACATTTGTTGATAGCTACTGGTGTTCCTCGAGGTAATGGTCAGGTGGAGAGGATGCATAAAGTTCTTGTCCCATTATTATCGAAACTGTGTATTGATAATCCGGTGAATTGGTATAAAAACGTGCGTCGGGTTCAAATGTTTGTGAACGCAAAAACTTCTAGAAGTACCCAGTTTTCACCCTTCAAGTTGCTTACGGGTGTCGATATGAGGATACCGGACTATCCAGACCTCCGGGAAATACTGAATGACGAGGTTGTTTGTGGTTTTAATAACGATAGAGATAACATGCGAGTTGAGGCCAACACTGACACTGGATATTGCAGACGGAAGGGAGAAGACATGACAATAACATGAAACGAATATAGGACAAACATTTGAAATAACGAACATTTGGACATAAGTAGGCTACGGACAATGGGTGTGAGTAGGACAACAACATGAGACAGACTTAGAACAGAAGAACAACAGATTAGGATTCTAATGCTTAACGACGGACAGAAAGATGCCAGTTGAACAGTTGAATTGTAGCAGTTGTAGCATACCGGTCGAAGTGTTTCAGAGGTGAAAACAAACAACAGAAAGACGCCAAGACATTTTTTATTATAACTTATACAAATAATAAAATATTATTTAATAAAAGAATTTATAACAAACATCAGTGTTTAAATAAATATCAAAAACAAAGATAAGTACAACAAAACCCTACATATATATATAATAAATATGAACAAATCTGAAAAATATGAAATAAAAGCAATATTACATTTTTGTAATAAGTTCACCATCACTGGTATAGGGCATAGAGTACCTGTTTTTATTATATTTTTTGAATTAAGTCTATCTTCGTATCTTTAAATTAATTAATTAATTCAGATAAAAATATTTATAGTTTTACTCTTTTTGAAATATCGCATAATTTTTAAGCTCTTAAAAGTATGATCCCTTTGACTTTGGATATTCTAACACCGGTTACATTAAAAAAAGTATTTTTCTTTGGTTTCTTATGAAGAACTTAGGGATCTTAATAGTTGTTCTACTCTAATAAGTAATAGGCAGATAAAAAACCGTCATTGTTTTTATAAAAAACAATAAAAAAGAATAATATATATTGCAAAAAAAAAAAAAAAACGAAAAGCAATTAACTTTAAATTTAAATGGTATTAGAATTTAAAGGTTAAGTTACGGCAATTGTATTAAAATGGTAACCGTATCCAACACTGGTTATAATATTGAGTTTAACACACAGATGGATGGTATCAAAGATTCGGCACTGCCGAATTTGACGCTCTTATACTATGTTCTCACTGCAGCTAAATCCGCATTTGACTCGCTTTATAGTGGATTTAATTAAAGCTTGTCAATTTTTGCGTATATAAATACTGTCAAAATAAAACCCTCGCTTTAGGTAAATCGAGAATAAATCCAACAGAAATCAGGGATGTATTGTGCAATTCGCCGCAAAATGAACAAATTTACAACGCTGCAGCAGAAAATTTGCATCATTTTACGACTGTGTATTTTTATTTACAACAAAACAAAACAAAAATTTATAAACAAAAGCAGCAAGTGAGTATAGCAAAGAATTTTTTAATTAAAAGATTATTTATTTGCCTTTTTATTATTTATTATTTTAACTTGTTATTCAATTTTAGCATGTCGAAAGTGAAGCAGTCTAGAAAAACGTGGTGTATTGGGGCGGAAAATTTGTTGCTGGATTTGTGGGAGGAAAAGTTATCGCAGCTCCGCGGATGTCGCAGAAATATCCATGTTTATGAGGAAATCGCCGCGGAGCTGGGAAAGCACTTGTATTTCTTCTCAAAAAATGAAATACAAGTGAAGATAAAAAATCTCACAAATCGGTACAGGTAAATATTTTATAGCACATATGTATGCAATTGCATCTTGATTGAAATAACTTTGTTTTTCAGAAAAGGGAAATTGGTGGTCGGGAGCTCTGGTGGGTCACCCTCGGAGTGGCCTCATTATTTGAGAATCCACCAAATCCTTGGTGGGTTCAAAATTCACAACACAACCCAAATTATTGAGGAAAGTTTTTGTAAGTATGAAAATTTATTTTATTTCAATATACATATATAAATATTTTGGTTTATTTCAGATGAAAATGTGTCAACAGCACCATCAACATCAACTTTATCAACTTTACCTCAATCCCCACTCTCGTCACCAGCTCCGTCACCATCAGCAACAACAATGACAATTCCATCGCCACTCTCATCACCAACTCCATCAACATCAGCAGCAGCAGCTGAAAAAAACAATATCAATAAGGAAATATTGGCCAAAATTGGTGAATTGTGTGGCCTAATGAAGGACCACATGAAGAAGTCGGAAGACTACGATGAAAAATTCTATCAATTAGAAGTTGAAAAAAATAATGAATTAGTTAAATACTTCAAACAAAATGAAGAATTCATGTCAAAAGTGATGAACTTTCTTGAAAAAAAATAAAATTATATTATATTATATATGTATATTTATCGAAAGATCATCACTTTTGACATAAATTCATATTTTTCAACTTCTAATTGATAAAATTTTTCATCGTAGTCTTATATACATACATACATATTATGTATTACACAATATAGTTTTAAGTTTTGTACTTTTTTGTTACTTTAATTTTTATGTTTAATAAAACTCAAATTGAATTGAAAAAACCAAAATTGTATTTGGCTTTGGTCAAGGGGATTATAAACTATAAACAATCATCAAAAATAAATTACTTACACAAAAATGTAGCCAATGTGTTCCTTATTTCTGCTGCTTTAGGTTCGTTGAAAAAGATGGGATATGAGGTTTCTGGTTGAGGCCGCATGTTGTCGACATTTCTTTGTACTTCTAACCACTTTCGGTTAATATGGTCGTATTCCTCATTTAAAAAATTATGCAACACACAGCAAGTTTTTATTACGATGTTGACATTTTTTATATGGTTATCGATGCCTTTCCCAATGCGTCGAAAACGAGCTTTTAAATGTCCAAATGCATTTTCAACAACTCTTCTGCATTTTGACGGAGTATAATTAAAATTCCTTTCGTTTTCGCTTTGATTAATATAAAACGGGTAAGGTTTCATAAGATTTGGTGTTAATCGAAACGCAGAATCCCCAAGGATTAAAATAGGTATTTCGACATTCATAATGCTCCTACTCATGTCTTGCATTAACTCAGAATTAGTAAGACTACGTTTCAGTGATGATTGTTCGAACAATTGGGAGTCGTTACATTTACCCATTGCGCCAACATTAATATAAAGGAAGCGATATCTGAAATAATAATTTCATTAAATAAAAATAAATTATAAAATATGTACACTTAAACATACCTGTAATCCACCAATGCCAACAGAACAGTCGAGTACCACCCTTTATAGTTGTAGTAGTCCGAAGCATCCTCCTTATCAGGATGTATTTCAATATGACATCCATCTATAAGAATTTTGAAAATCGTTGTATTTTTGTTATACTTATTACACTTACCAAGCGCACCCAAACATTGAGGAAATCCCAATGCCTCAAACCCATTTCTGCACTCCTCGATTTTTGATCTGGTAAGAGGGAAGTGATTTAAGTACAGCGGCTTCATAACGTCCCAGGCTTCTTGGCAGAATTCCAGCAAAACATTACATACGGTAGTCTTTCCAACCCCAAATAAATTGGCTATGCTTCTGTACTCGGCAGATGACCCCAATGCATACAACGCAATGGCAACACGCTTCTCAACAGGAATCGCTTGACGAAACTGTGTATTTTTCTTTTCCAAATTTTTCATGAGCGCAACTAATTTTCCAAAGCTTTTGCGGGACAAACGAAAATTATTTTTAAATGTCGCGTCGTCTTGCAGTTGGCAGTCGATTTCCCAAAACGATGCAGTACGTTCCCATAAACATATTTTAATTAAATAATTGATTTTTTAAAATCGTAATTTGACTCACCTTCACCCAACACAATTTTTCTTTATTTAAATTGTTATAATAAACCTTGTACAAAAGTTGAATAGTTTCCCACATCATAATAAGAATTTGTTTATCGGCTTTACCTCGATTAACTCGCGTCTTTTGCAATGTATCACAAATAAATTTGTCTTTGTTATGTTGCATTTTCTTCATAATGTCCATTATGGAAATGATTTTCATAATATTATTTAAATTTTGCATTTTATTTCACTTTTAACTTTTTTTTTCGCAAAATTTGTTTTCTCCAAAACAAAAACTATTAAAATGTAAGTAAACAATTCGTTCGAACAGCTGTGCAGCAACTGTCAAACTAAAGCTACAAATAGTAGTGAGAACGGTGGAGATTAAAAAATAAAGCTAATGCGGATTTAGCTGCAGTGAGAACGTAGTATTACTTGTTTTGTATAGATCCAATCACATCTTTTTCGTTGTTTATCTAATGTTTTGAAAATACACAAAGCTGCATTTAAAAAAACTTTTCCGTATTCAATCATTTTTGTTTTTTTTTTTTCTTTAGTAACAAACAAATGGATGAACAAGAGGAAATTCAACAAAATAATATGATATCAAATTTACCATTGCTTTTCGCAAATGGATATCCGACATCATTGGACAAAATCACCGAATCTCAATTAGAAAAATTTATACCTTTTATGGTGCAGTGTTCATTGGGTCACATTAATTTGCAAGGACAAGTTGATTGCAGTGAACCCGAGTGGTGGCCAGAAGACTTGCCTTTTATTATTCCTTTCACAAAAGCGAAAAAGTTTAATGGGGTAAGTAGCAGTAATTCTGTAATGATAATCTTAATGTTTTATTTTTCTTATTTAGAATTGGATAGAAAAGCTGAAAGAGGTTGTTTTAATATGTTACCAGTTTCATAAAAGCGTCTTTTTATTAAGATTCTGCAATGATTTGTCTTCTTATGAACATGCAAGTCTTCGATTTATTAACAATTATAATTCTACAACATCATTGTTTGACAGAAGAAGCAATAAACTTTTAGTAACATTTCGTAATGAAAATATGGTAAGTATAAAATTTGTTATGAATGAAATATATTTCAAAATAAAATGCACCCCAAGTGTTAACATCGATCACCAAAGGTCAACTGGTATTTGTGGTCTGACATTTTCATAAATATACAGAAACAATTTTTTCTGATTTTTTATAATAAAATAAATCGTTATAAGGCGAAATGCCCCCTTATTCGTTAGACTATAATGTGGAACAAAACTATGATCATGGTCTAGGGGGTTTATGATTCATATACCGAATGATTGTATTAGCTTATTATAGTAAATCCCATAAAGCGTTTGGTCCTGGTTTGGCCGTTCAAAGTTTTCATTTTTAGCCAACACTGTATTGAATAAGACTCAAAGACTAGTGTAATAGTTCGTTTGAACTAAATTCTGAATTCGTATGTCTCCAACAGAATTTTAAAAGGAATTTTTTCATACAACATTTTAACCCTATATCTGCAATTTTTATTGGTCATTTAAGACCCTACTTCAATAAATACCAAAAAATTATCCTTATACGTGCGTTTAATGGCTTCAAATGTTCTGTAAATATGTTCTCGAAGACGAGAACGTCATCCGGTCATGTTAAATCACTGAAAAGATGTATTTTTATTTATCACATGCAGCCCAGACCCTTAACAATGTTAAGTGAATTTTCTAAATTTATGTTTTTGAATAGGTTTTTAATGGGGTTTTTTAATTTTATTATTTTAACTCATCTCATATTTGTTCTAGTAATTTTAATTTTCTTTTTTAAATTGGCAAAAGTTGAATATAAGGAATTTCAAGGATTATAATATTCCTTTTTAATGTTTTTAATTTACAGATTTATTTCTATGTAGTTTTCAAAGCAAAGTTCGATTGTTTTCAATAAAAATTTTATTATTAATTTATTTTATTCGTCACTATCATCAGTATCCGAATCAAAAACAGTACTCTTCGTCTTCTTCATTAACTTTTTCCTAGAATATGTGCTTACTCCACCAACATATTTCTCCAAGCGTGTTTTTCGTTTATATCTGTAATTCTTTGATATTTAAAATGTAAGTTTAGTGAAAAAAATAGTCAATAATATTATCTCATTTCAAAAGACATAGCGACTTGATGATAACGCTCGCCTTGCTCTTCCGATTCAGTGGCTAAATGTTTGCTAAAATAGTCCATGTGATGATGTAAATAGTAGCGGTATTCACTCTGGTGTTAAATTTACAACCCTGTTATATTTACAACGATTTTATACTACAAAGCGGGAACGTCTTTTGTGTTGTGTATTGTAAACTAATGAATCAGCTGTTTTTTGTTTTGTTTTTTTTTTTATCAATTTGAAAACTTAAAATATCAACAAGAATTTGCAAAGATAAAATTATAAATTTTTTAGAACAAAATGCAGTTGACAAAATAGAATTTGTAGAGATGCTGGATGTTGAAGGTACGGTGTTACTTGCAATAATAAAAACAATACAAAAATATAACTACTCTCCTTTTGTAGATACATGTGAACATGATGCCATTGACCACATTTTAGATGAATTAGTTGATGACATTATTTTAGTTAAAGTGTACCTCCGCGGAGCTTGGAATTCGGTTCCAAAATCAATGAAGTAGTCACTAAACCCAATTATATGACAACAGATTTTTGCAAATGCTGAGGGTTAGTCGAATTGAGTTTCATACACTGGTGTCTACGATTTCTAGAGATACAGAATTTAACCAACCCCATTCATGTGAACAATTTCCAGTTGAGTACAACTTAGCACTTGTAGCACAGACTCAACAAGTTAGCACTTGTAGCACAGACTCAGGTAATCTGGATAAGGGGCTTTTCATTATTTTAATACATTTTTTTTTATTATTTTGATTCATTTACCACAAAATGAAAAATTAAAAAATAAACAATTGTTTTGGCAGCTCAACAAACAGCTGTTTCAGTCTTGTAAATGTTTAGTCTTGTAGATGTACTATAGTTTTTACCCTTGTACTTTTAACACAGCGTAGTAAATTTTAATTTCATACATTTACAACATTTACAAGGCTTACAAGGGTACTTTACTACCAAGAGTGAATACCCTTAATATTTACAAGTGTTAAGTTTACGATAACATTATTTTAATTTGAAAATTATGTAAAAAAATGTTTAAAAGATCCGCAAAGAAAAAAATATTTATTTGCACTTAAAAATAATTTATATATTTTGTTTTGCTTAGTTTGACACACATCAGCTGTTTTAACATACTTAGTCAGTGTTTGAAAGGTTGTTGATCTGAGTTCAGCAAACGCAGCAGTAAGTGCATTATAAATAATACTCATGCTAGATACTGCATAACTTTTCATTATGAATACAGCCGTCAATGTCTCTAAACTCCGTAAATATAGTACAAGCTGATGCTTCACAGCTTAAAACAGAATTGTCCTCATTACAATCCAGTATAACAAACGACATGAATGATATTAAAACCAGCATACAACAACTAACAATTAATGTAGCATCCACGCACAATATATTAAGGGAGGAGATGGCAAGTGCATTTGCTAAACTCACGGACACAATTGCAGGTTTAGCTACGCAGGTCACGACCTTAAAAAAGAAAATAAAGAGAAGGATATACGTATTCAAGATATGGAGAGCAAAGTTAACACACTACAACAACAACAAGAGCATAGAAATAAGAAATGTAGAAAATGAGACCAGCCGATTGATTTCTGTTCATTAAATAAAAAAAGAGAGCTGATGAGTAAAATACGTGGGCATAGGCTAAAACGAGATATATGAGGATGCCCACAAATACAGATGCCAGTAGCAGTGACAACAACAATTATGTTTTCGTCAATGGCCAACTTACGGCACACAATCGTCGCCTTCTTTGGTTAAGCAAAAATAAAGCCAAAGCATGTCAATGGCAATGTGTTTGGACACTTAATGGCCAAATATTTGCAAAGAAAATTATAACACCACCGCACTCTGTATTTTAAATGAATGTGATGTTGAACTTATCGATTAGTAAGTAAAATTAATAATTATATGAAAAGAAAGAAAGAAAAAAAGACATTTTTGTATCACAGAACATAAAAGCTTAATAAACAAACATGGATAATATAATAACCCAAAATATTGATTTTTTCATTGAAATTAATAAAAACGCACTAAATTATCCCTTTTCATTAACATTCTTAAATATTCGTTCTATGCGACTTAATTTTTCACTCTTTTTGCGACAACCCATAAAATAATAAATCATATCAAAATAATAATTCTGGTTGAAACAAACATAACCGACAGCGAAAGTGCATTGTATACATACATGGTTTTAACTCAACGTTCTTTAGCAGTAAAAGAAAACATCTTAAATCATTTGAATCTCTGCATATTTACATACGACTTAATAGAGAAACTCTCATTATTTGCCATTAATCGACCCCCATCTGCTAATGTTAGGAACTTTATTAAATAAATAGATGAAATACTTAATACAATAAATAAAAAACAAAACGTTATTATTGTTGGCGATATGAACATAAATATTCTACAAGAGAACAACTTAACAATACAATATATGGATGTGATGGTTTGCAATGTATTTTTAATGAATGTACAAGAAAAGATCTTAACAGAAACATACGCACAAGCATTGATCATCTCTTCGTAAGGTACAAACATATAAACACACATATAAACGCATCCATAGTGAAAACAAACTGCTCTGACCAATATTCTCTTGTGTTTTGTCTCGCAGAAGATCATGCAGTAAACATAAAAATAGAAAACGATACATATGTATAACAAAAGAATTTATAAATACAAAGTAAACCAGCAGATATCGCACCTGTACCTCTAAAGTGAGTCAACTAAAAATTTAAAAATTTTCAGTAGAGGCAAAACACGGTTTTTTAAAATTGTTTACTAAATATAGAACATAAAATAAACTGTTATGACATAAACACAGGCGCAACTTAAAATACTTATCTTTAGTTGAAACAACATTGTTCAAATATGAACATGGTTTCTATAATTTAGCCTGCTTTTCACACAGCATGATAATTCCAAGAATATTTGTTATTATGTATATTTAATGATAGGAAATCCCTAATTGTTTAACATACATACATTCATTATCTTAGGATAGTTTTATTATCTGTTTTTTCAAAATAACACAACACATGTGGGAAATTTGTAAATATCACTAAAAGGGGTTGCTTGTGGTATTCAGGTATAATTATTAGTTCTAGATTAGTTTTAAGATTTTTATATTTAGCTCTTAACGATTGTAATTTCAATAAAGATTGAGTATTGTTTTTTACATCCACTCAATCGAACGTGTTGTCTCTCCAAACATATGAAAATTTAAATTTCAAAATAAAAAAATAATTAAAAATTAATTTTAATAATGTCTGACCGCGTTATATTATATAAATTGCAAAAGCAACATGAAGCTGAAATACAAGCAATTTATGCCAAGGTTGGCCAAAAAGGCATAAGGTCAGTTACACCATCAACCATCAGAAGCTCTTGAAACATGGAGTTAACGCTGATGAATATTTCACTCGAAATTGTGGCAAAATTATGGAGGATTTAGTGACGAGAACTAAAAACCTCATTTCGGAAAAACTATCAAATACTGCTGGTGAAGCGGCGGAAGCCCAAAAAGAAAATCCGGGAACTACTGCCGCCTCAAATAGATATTGATGAAGGAAGTTTATTGTGTCAGCAAATACGGCAGCTTCAACAACAAATAAGTCAAATGATGATGATAATGGGACCAAAAGCTGAAGAAAAACCAACAGCTTCCAAAAAAATTATCACCGAAACCTGTTCATTTAAAACGAATGAAAGTGACGAGAAAATGTCAGCTTGGCTTTGTCAATACAGAAGAGAGATTGGCAAATTGAGAGACAACCTAAACGATGGAAAAGAAATAAACAGTGTCTATCGTTTAGAAAACCTAATGAACTCCTGGCAAAAACAGATGTAGTCTATCAAGCAGCTCTACATAAAACTAAGTACTGAACTCCTAGTTAAAGAAGATATTCTCGAAGAACTAGAAGAAATCGAAAACGAGTAAGAGGCAGAATACAACGTGTTAACTGAACAAATTAGCACAATTAAAGAAACTAAAAGATCAGTAGAGCTGGAAAAAATAAAAATACCATATTTTTATGGTAATGTTTAAGAATGGTCTTCATTTCATGATCTTTTTCATAGATTTGTACACGAAAATACAAATTTACCAAAAGTGGAAAAACTTCTACGTTTGAAAACTTTAATAAGAGGTGATGCGATGAAAATAATTCATCATCTTCCCACTACAGACGAAAACTACGAATGTGCGTGGAATATTGTCAACCAGAGGTATGGCAACAAAAGAATTTTATTTACATCCCTCATCGATAAAATTCTTGATCAACCACTTATAAATAGCTCTTCAGTTTCCAGTATGAAAAACTTACTTGACACAACAAATGAATGTGTCCAAGCTTTAAATTCTGTGAGGATTAATATGGGTGATGCTGATCCGATAATAACACGAGTAATAACTCGACAAAGAGGGAATTCTCCTTTATGAACAAAGGACAAAAAAATCTAGAGAAATTCAGGTTTTAGATGACGTGCTTCAGTTTCTAGAGCTGCAATACAGAGCTTTAGAAGCAACGCAACCACATTTCAAAAACATCAAGTTAAAGTTACATCACTATTGACTGAGAAACCGCAATGTTTGCATTGTCAGGCTACAGGCCATAAAATACAAGTCTGCCCAAAATTTCTAGAGATGTTAACTACCGACAGGCACGCATGGGCACGGTCATCTAAAATATGCTACAACTGCCTTGGGCACAAAATGGATAAGAGATGTCTAAGCAAGAAAAGGTGCCAAAATTGCGGAAAATTTCATCACACCATGCTTCTCATAAACCCCAACAATGAAAAATTTAAATCTTTGACAACCAACTCAATACCAGACGTTCTGCTCGCAACTGCTCAAGTAAAAGTGAAGTCTCTACATGGGGAATATGTGATCTTGAGAGCTCTTATAGACCAGGGATCACAAATAACGTCAATTAGTGAAGAAGCAGCACAAATACTAAAACTTTCAAGAACTAAGACAAATACCAAAATACAAGGCCTTGGCGACACATGCGTTGGTGTGGCTAAATCTAAAGTGCAGTTGGAAATTCATCCACGATTTTTAAGTAATCAAAAATTTATGACAACAGCATTAATTTTGCCATATTTAGCATCAGCTCATCCAGACAAATCTTTCAAATATGATGTTGAAAAATGGCGAAACTTCAACCTAGCAGACCCAAACTTCAACAAGGCCGAACTAATTGATATTGTGATTGGTGGCGACCTATTTATTGACATATTAGATAAAGGCATCCACAAAAAGAATGAAATTCTAGGCCAAAACACAAAATTAGGCTGGATATTATAATATTGCACATTAACCAAACCAAGAAGAAGAAGATAACATCAGCAGTAACCACAGGTATTGAACGCTTCTGGGAAATAGAGGAAATTGGAGATGATACTCTTCCAACAGATGATGACTATTGTCTTTCAAAATTTTCTGAAACTACTAGAAGAGGAGAGGACGGTAAGTTCATTGTTCAGCTACCATTTAAAAATGACAATGTGCTTGGCGATTCATACAAACAAGCAATGGCGCGTTTCATTAACCTTGAGAAAAGACTACAAGGAAATGATCATCTACGATCTGAATATATAAAATTCATCAATGAATACATTTCAATGGGCCATATGAAGAAAGTACCAACATTAAAACAGGCGAAATACTACTTACCACATCAAGCCATAATACGAGAGAGTAGCATTACAACAAAAGTTCGGGTAGTGTTTGACGCATCATCTAAAACATCTAATGGAAGAAGTCTCAACGATATTCTTCATGTGGGCCCCAAACTTCAAAACGACATTTTTAATACAATTGCTAAATGGAGACGCTGGAGATTCGTTATTTCAGCAGATGTCGAAAAAATGTTCCGACAAATACGAGTGGCGGAACAAAATCACCAGTATCAGCATATTCTTTGGAGGGAAAATCCAAATGATTCTGTGGAAGAGTATAAACTCACCACCGTTACTTACTGTACCGCGTCCGCACCATTCCTAGCGATAAGGACACTTCAAGAAATCGGTAATCATTGCAAAATACCAAACATTTCTCATATTATTAAAAATGATTTTTATATGGCCGATCTACTTACTGTAGCTGATACCATACAGCAATGTAAAAAAGTTCAATTTGAAGTGTCATCACATCTTGAAAAGTTTGGGTTTCATCTAAGGAAATGGATATCAAATAACAAGGAAGTTCTGCAATCTATCAGTGGAAAAAACCACAATGAAACTTTATTGATTAGCGAAGACTAATCTTTGAAAACATTAGGCCTTCAGTGGAGTCCGCAAAACGACACATTTTCATTTAACATGCACTTTGCAGACGCTAAAACAATAATTAAACGTTTGGCGTTATCATACCTGGCAAAGATATTTGATCCCATGGGATGGTTAACTCCAGTAACCGTTACAGCAAAACTATTTATTCAGCATCTTTGGAAAATTCAATCCCAGTGGGATGACCAGCCAGATAAAAACCTAACTAATGAGTGGCTTAAATTTACACAACATATCTCATCACTTACTTCAATAAAGATAAAGAGATGACTACAATTCACTAAAGAAACATCTATTCAACTTCACGGCTTTGCAGACGCATCAGAAAAGGAATACGCTGCAGTAGTATATCTGAAATCGGATATAAATATAACAATTGTGGCAGCGAAAAGTAAGGTAAACCCGATAAAAAAACAAGAAGACTCTTCCCAAATTGTAATTATGTGCAGCACATCTCTTAGCAAAACTATTACACAAAATAAAGGCTATATTTAAATCAGACACAAAAATTTATGCTTGGAGTGATTCCATGATTACGCTAGCATGGATAAATAATTCATCAAATAAAGATAAATTTATCAGGACAAGAGTTTCTGAAATAAATCTATTAAATCCAACAGCAAAATGGGGTTACGTAAAATCTAAAGAAAACCCAGCAGACCTTGGTTCAAGAGGAATAAAGCCAGAAAAACTGAAAGATGACCCTCTTTGGTGGAAAGGACCTCAATGGCTGCAAAACAGCGAATATCTTTGGTCAAAAGAGCAACCCGGAGAAGTTTTCGTTGCAGCAACAAAGGCATCACAACAGTCGAATGATATCTACGAAATTTCGAAAAAATTCTCGTCATTCCGCAAAATGAAACGCATTTTTGCTTATGTGCCTCGTTTCATAGCAAAAATAAAGGGCAATAGTAACTTACCCAATTACTTAACTGTGAAAGAACTGCAAGAGGCTGAGAGAGTCATAATAAAAAACCATCAAGATGCCGAAATGCCAAATGAAATGAGACAATTAAGAAATGGGAATCTAGTATACCATCACAGCAAGCTAGCATCTTCAAACCCGATACTTGACGAAAATGGTATTATGAGGGTTGGAGGTCGCCTAGAATTCTCAAACATATCCTTTAATATGAAGCATCCTATAATTCTACAAAAATCTGAATTAGCTAAATCAATTGTAAATGAAGTTCATCATGCAACTCTTCATGGCGGCAATCGACTTGTTGAAAGTATTGTAAAAAGAAAGTTTTGGATAATCGGGCTAAAAAATGCAGTCAAGAAGTGTATTCATAGATGCACAAAATGTATAAGATACAAAAAAGAACAACATCAACAAATGGGTGTACTCCCGCAACAACGTGTTAACATTTCACACCCATTTACACACTGTGGTGTTGACTATGCTGGTCCACTTCAAATAAAATGTTCAAATGGAAGAGGACAAAAATCATTTAAGGGTTATGTGGCCATTTTTATATGTATGGCTACCAAAGCTGTCCATCTTGAAGCCGTCACCAGTTTGAAAACAGAAGCGTTTCTCGTTGCATTACGAAGATTTTTCGCAAGAAGAGGCAAGAGCAGCCATTTGTATTCAGACAGCGGCACCAATTTTGTAGGCACTTCAAAACAGCTAGACAAGGAATTTATAGCCGCCATTAAAAACAATTCAAAACTAGCTTCAATATTAGAAGAAGAAAAAATAAATTGGCATTTTATTCCCCCGGCAAGTCCTCATTTTGGAGGAATATGGGAGGCTGCGGTAAAGTCAATGAAATACCACCTCAAAAGAACAATAGGCGAAAACAAACTAACGTATTAAGAGCTTAGCACGTTACTATCCTAAATTGAAGCAGTGTTAAACTCAAGACCACTACACGAACTCAATTCCGGTACAGATGGAATTGAAACTTTAACTCCAGGTCATTTTCTGATGGGACGACCAATGGCAGAATGTCCAGAAGAAAACAGAGAAAACAAAATTAACTGTTTGGATCGATGGAAGCTTATTCAAAAACTAAAGTCAAATATTTGGAAGCAGTGGAAAAGTGAGTATTTATCCACCTTGCAGCAACGTCTGAAATGGAGAACGAAAAACATTAATCTAGAAAAAGGACAGGTAGTTATCATTAGAAGTGAAGACAGTCATCCAGCTCGGTGGCCACTTGGAAGAGTAATGGAAACCCACCCAGGAAAAGATGGTATCGTAAGAGTGGTCACCCTAAAAACTGAAAATGGATTACTTAAAAGGCCAATTCACAAATTGTGCCCCTTAGAGCATTTTCCTAAAGATGAAATATTTAATGTTGTTTACTCTAAGTCTCAAAAAGTAACTGAAGACGATAATCGTCCAAGAACTCCACGGTCAAATCTAATAAGAACACAATCATCAAACACATCAACTTTCACGCTTTTGAGCTTATGTTTCATGTTAACAGCATGTGTAACAGGCTCCACAGTGATACATGAAATAAAACATAATACTGCAATTTATTTGGATCCAATTAACCAAATCAACGTTGTATCGTCTAACTGGAATATAATAATTTATTATGAAATGAAGCCTTATTTTGAGGCACTGAAAAGAGCTTCCCACCTAATAAATGTTTCCAAAGAAATCTGCCCAAGACTTCAAACGTTCGAAGATTAGTGTTGGTCAGTTCTCCGTAACATGGAATACCAGATTGATAAAATAGATGCCAACAACAGACTACTTCTTAATAAAGATTCCAGACAAAAAAGAAGTGCGCCACTTAGCTTTGTTGGATCGTTTTATCATTTTATATTTGGGCTAATGGATCGTGAAGCTTTTTTTTTTTTTTTTAAGCCTAGTTCCGCGAATCCGAGTGGTGGCTTGTCTGCAGATTCTAATTTTTGGCTAGTTTTTTTTTTTTTTTGCAGCGACAGACCAAAGCCTCTGGTGGGAATCGAACCCACGACCCCCGCATGATAGGCGAGCACGCTACCTACTCACCTACCGGGGCGCTTGAGAGCAATATGAAAAATTTACTAGCTAATCAACACGAGTTGAAAGAATTAGCTAAGAAACAAACATCAGTTGTAGATTCCACAGTAAATCTACTAAAGAGAACAATAGAAGAAATTAGTTCCCACTTCTCAGATATCAAAGCAAAAATTGATAATATTAGCAGCACAATGAATGAACATAAATACGTATATAGATAATGTATTAGATTTTTTATGATAAAAAACAAATACATGAGCTCGTCGATGAATGCAACGACGTCCAAAAAGAAGCCATTGATCTATTGTTAGACATCAACCATGGTAAGGTTCATCCGGCTCTAATTAACCCTCAACAACTTCAAGCAGAAATTGTCAAAATTCGAGAAGTACTCCCAGACAAATTTGTGTTGCCTGGAAGACAAAGTGGAACAGAAATGAAAGAAATATGGCACCTTCTAACTGGCACAGGAATCTTTGTTGGAAGCCAGCTGATCATAGATTTGAAAATTCCACTGTTCAACAGGCAAGTGTCGCAATTCTATAAAATCATCCCAATACCATTTGAACGAGACGGGCTTGCAATGATCGTCCAAGTAAAAGCGCCATACATTGTATACAACTATGAGCTGGATTCATATCATATCTTAACACAATCTATTCTAAACAATTGCAAAACAACTTTGAGCAACCAAAGAAAATTTCCCCTGGATTGATGCCAATACCAACTACTGTGAGCTATCTCCTATCAAGCGACATAACAAACTCAACTGTACATATGAAGAAATAGAAATGTTACTCTTTTGGATGGAATTGCGTTCAAAGGGAAACTGGCTTTTCAGGATTTTCCGCAATACATCGGCTCATGTTAAATGTTCAAACCAACGCCAAACAATCATGCAGCTTCCAAGACAAGGAATTCTTAACCTATAAACAGATTGCACTGCTAGAATAGACCAGATAACTCTTGTGGCAATTCATTCAGCCCATGGTAAAATAGATAGTAAATTTCAAAACCTGTTGGCGAAGGATGTAAATCGTAAAGAAGATGGCTTTATACAACCACTGGGCAATGTAGTCATCACTCACAACACAGAAATTGCTAAATTGAAGGATCATGTAAAGGATCTTAAAAGTGAAAACATCAAGCTAAGAGGACTTAACTTTCATCATATATCTGGACACACCTCCTTGATGCTAGTGACAATTATTATTATAGTTATTATTTCATTTGTAAGAAAACTTATTAAAACGAGGGAGATAGCAAGAATTACTTTTGGCCCCGCGCAGAATGTTCAAATATGAACATGGTTTCTATAATTTAGCCTGCGTTTCACACAGCATGATAATTCCAAGAATATTTGTTATTATGTATATTTAATGATAGGAAATCCCTAATTGTTTAACATACATACATTCATTATCTTAGGATAGTTTTATTATCTGTTTTTCCAAAATAACACAACACATGTGGGAAATTTGTAAATATCACTAAAAGGGGTTGCTTGTGTGTAGATTCAGGTATAATTATTAGTTCTAGATTAGTTTTAAGATTTTTATATTTAGCTCTTAACGATTGTAATTTTAATAAAGCTTGAGTATTGTTTTTTACATCCACTCAATCGAACGTGTTGTCTCTCCAAACATATATATATATATACAAACATTGATATTGATTGGGCTTACATTTGGGGACAACTCAAAATATCGCTCTTTAGTTGATTTTAAAGAAGCACTCTTATAAAACAAAGAGGGTTACAACTGTATTTTTTTTGCGAAAGAGTAGAAAAACCGATGTAAGAGTTTTACAGTGGATACATATGACCACTGTATATCGTTTTCTTGCAAAAAGTGAAAATTTAAAAATTTCGAGTTGACTCACATTAGAGGTACAGGTGCGATATGTACAACCAACTGGCATCAAATAGAACTCATAAATGATGGAAATGTATTGTTCAATCTAATGCACGAAAAATTCAATAATATATATGAAAAATCAGTAATAGCTGGTCGAAATAAAAAAAAAACAGAACTCCAAACCTTTGGATGAACGATGATGTTATAAGATGTTGTGAAGCAAGGGATAAACTTTACAAAAAATAGCGAATAAGCCGAAACAATAAATCTAATGAAAATGAAAATAAATAATATAGAAATATGTTGAATAAAAAATTAAACTATGCAAAATATTTTTATTATAAAAATAAATTTTATGATAACAGAAACAATATACACGTTACATGGCAAATAGCTGATGAAGTCACTTGTAAGAAACCAAGCAATATCGATAAAAAAAATACAAACAAATTTTAAAAACATTAATTTAACGAGCATTTTTAACAATTTTGCAAAAAATTTTAAAGATTGTGTTAAAAATATCTTACATAAATGTAACGTTATAACAATAAACAATCTACCAAATACATTACAAAATTCATTTTATCTAAGTAACACAAACGAAGAAGAAATCTTCATTATTTTAAACACACTCAATATTTTAAACACACTCAAATGCCCAGGCTTTGATGGAATTAGGCCAATAGATATGAAAACTAATGCTCGTGTGATGTCCCCAATAATCACAAAGTTAACAAACTTAATCTTAAACAGCTCAACCATACCAGACACAAAAAATATCGTTAATTCGCCCAATATATAAAACTGGTCAAAAATCGGACTATAATACCTATCGACCAATCGCTGTTTTATCGGTTATAGAGAAAATAGTAGAAGAGATCGTGTGTAAAAGATTAACTGAGTTTATAATAAAATACAAAGTTATAAATCCCAGCCAATTTGGATTTCAAAAGGGTAAGCAGGTAAGAACTTAAATAAGCTTGGTAATTTCGCAAACTTTATCAATGAGCAACTAAGTAAAGCCCACTTCAGCAAGGCATATGATACTCTCTCACATGAAAAATTACTACAGATGTTAGAATCAAACGGAATACGTGGTAATTGCTGGGTGGTTTAAAAACTATCGGATCATTTCGCAGATACTACGTAAAAATATCAAAAAAGTGACGAATCCAGCACAGATTATGGAGTTCTATAAGACTCAAAACTAGGTCCAATCCTATATATTATATATACAAATAACCTATTAAATATACTAAAAATGAGCAAAACCTTTGCTTATGCGGATGATACCGCCATTGTTGTTGCGCATAAAAATATTGAAACCGCCACTGCAATTATCCAGCGTCAGTTAGATATCGCATCAAGATGGTGGCACGATTATGGTTTAGTAATCAATGCATCAAAAAAAACTCATGCATATTAAACCGTTTCATTTCCGCTACATGGATATACAAATAAAATACAGTACAATGCCTTCACAAACATAAGTTAGCAAATTTTGACTACGACGACGACCAATGCTGTACTGTTATTGAAATCGTAAACACCTATAAATACTTAGGAATACACATCGAGCAAAACTTTAAGTGGAAAACGCATATAGATGAAATCCAAAAAAAAAAAAAAACAGAAAAGCCGCATAAAGCAACTGTTATAACAACAACGTACTGCGCCAAGCCTATTTCGCACTGGCCGAGTCACATGGATTAACTGCATGGGGAAATTCTATCTACTGCAAGTCGTTGCAACAAACGCAATACCAGTAACTCAAAATTTCTCAAAAAAATCGTACAAATCACCTAAATATACATCCCAACATGGCTGAAGACATACCAATACACAACAACACAGCAGCTTTAATACAATAACAACCATAAACATCAATGCCCATCTTGCTATAATGCTGAATTACACCATCAACAATGCCAACAGTGTCAATAATATTGCAAAAGAAGAAGCGTTCTTCATATAAAAATCATATTTTATACCACAATAGCAATTGAATTCTACAACGATGCTGGAATTGTAATTTATTTAAATATTAACTACAATTATATTTTTATACCAGCAGACAAGCCAGTATGGATTCGCAAAGATACTACTAATGAATTGTAAATTTATATTTTGGATATAAATAAATAAAAAAATAAAAAACTAATGCAAATAGTAAAGAAAACACACACTTGTAATTCTTTTGTATAGCGAGTTTTTTATATATTATTTTAGGTAGTAATGCACTAATGCCATTTTCTTACCTTTTTATTTTACCTATAAACCTAGTATATTTTCTTACCTTTTTATTTTACCTATAAACCTAGTATGATGGCTTATGAGAAAGTGACATTTGAATACAAGCTCAATTGCTATAATATATTTTGGCAATAACACTCGTAAAAAAATATTCAGAAAAATATGGAGAGCTTAAGTTATAAAGAACTGTCCGAAGAGCATGTTCTTAGTTACGTTAAAATAAAATAATTTAAATTTGTGTAGCACCGAAGTACAAGAGCAGTTATCTAATTTCTTCAAAGCACTAAAAAAACGCTGCAAAGAAGTTAGCTACAATAAACAAAATTTTTATATAAAAAATGTAAACTGGTTAGACGGCCAACTTACTGTCGCTGCAGAAACAGCAAAGCAAGATAAAGCTGGAAGACCACGCAAATCATTGGACAACTGCAGCGATAGATCTAAGAGGCTGAAACTTAAAGATGTTAACGATGAAATTGGATGTACAAATATAAAAGAATCATTCCTACATCAATTACGATCACTGAAACAATTGACAAAAGTGGATATCATTGAAAAAGTTTTTAAATCTAGTCCAGCGAGAAAAAACGGATTTTTAAAAGTATACCAACTCCAAGCGATGCAAAAAAAGTTCACAAATGAGGAGGCATTAGCATTTTCTGGATTTGAAATTCACAAAACAGCAATATATTCAGCTCACATTGCGTGCGATTGAAAAAGCCTCCAATATGTAGCCAGCATATCATCACATAACCGCTGTTAAAATGGACTGTTTGCCATCAAAGGACACTATTACAATCGCACCAATTTCGGCGGAGGTACAACTACAATCTCTACTTGATCACACAGCCGAACGTTTGCTACAATCAATTAAAGAAATATGGAAACACAAAGTTAATTATTTTATGTAGATGTGATGGTTCTTCGGGACAAAACAATAGAAATAAGTAGTATGTGAAAATATTTCGTACACAGATATGTTCACGGTATCATTTGTACCATTGAAAAAGAGTTTGGAAGATTCAGATTCTTCGTCTAATACAACGCAAACAAAGGATATGTGGAAAAACGAAACACCATCTCCCACGAAATACTGCAGGCCAATCAAATTTGAATTCAAAAAAGAAATTCATGATGCTATTAACAAAGAAGTTACTGATATCAAGGCCCAAATTGCAACACTACAGCCATTAAAATTACAGTTGGATGGGCAGCAAATTGAAGTAAGCTACCAATTAATGCTGTCAATGATAGATGGAAAAGTAGGCCATGCTTTGACTGACACGAATGCTGCATCCAGCTGCATTATATGCCAAGCAACATCAAGCCAATTAAACCAAGTATCGACAAAATCATTAGATAATAACAATGTATGTGAATTTGGATTATCACCACACATGCAAGAATACGACTTATGGAACACATACTCAAAATCAGTTATGATATGGATTTCGAGTCTTCAGGATCAATAAGAAACAACGAAACCAACAAAGAGTTAAGAAGTTCAAAAAAGAAACATGTTCAAGATGAATATCGCAAATTTAGAGTGATTATGGGTCAGCCAAAACAAGGGTCAGGTAATACAAATGATGGCAATAGCGCAAGAAGATTCTTTTCAGATCCAGAAGCAGCATCTGGAATAGCAGGAGTGGACTTAAACCTTGTTTTCAGATTTAAAATAATCCTAGAAATACTTGCGTGAGTTATAGTTTATAGTTATAAACTATGTAGGAAAAAAATCTCTAGTTTTAAAAATTTGTCATTTCTTTATTGTATCTGATTTTAGACTGAAGACTATTTTTATATACTAAAAAAATGTAAGTAATGCGGAAGAAAGTGTTTATATTAATATAGGTTACAGATTGTTTTTATGAAGAACATATGGGTAACAAAAGAATCGACATGATACTTTTGTTTACATAAACATTTAATTTACATGCGGAAATCTTTGTTTGAAATATTAGTAGTTTTGGGTCACATATGTGTTTTAATTGTTAAATGCAAAAGTATCGATGAGGTACTTTTGCTTACAAGTTAACACAGAGTGTTGAATGACCCATATATTTGTGTTTTTATTACTAATGAAAAATATGTAATGTAATATAGCAAAGGCGTGTGAACGTGCCTACGATATCAGTTCTCATTCCTTTGGTATTTTTGTCTGCATTGTATTGTTTGTATTCTATTTTTAATGAGAATTAAATATCATTTATGCAAGTGTCGTGGAATGTGATTACTAGACTGCTTTCCATATTTTTATTCATTTACTTCTGATAGTTTTTAGTATGTGTTTTGTAAGATGTATTTAAGTTTAGCTTTAATTTTGTTAAAGATCAGTTAATAAAGAACTCATGAACTAGACGGAACTCTTTTACTGGCGCCCAACGTGCAAAAAAGAATCTTTTAGTGACATTGCACCAACGTGTAATTAAAAATTAATAAAGATCTATTCTAGACATTTTCGTGGATAAAACTTAAAAAAAAAAAAAACAACAACCGTGAAAAGAAGGAGACAAACGATCCTTGCTACTTGAAACGAAAATATAAAAATTTTACAATTTATTTAAAGAAAGAAAAAGCCTCACAAAAAAAAAATCGAAAATTTTATCAAACAAAAATTATGAAATAAAAAGTAACAACCTCTTCAATAGGTTAAAAATATAAAAGCCTAAAGAAAATTTAAAAAACATTTTGAAAAATCAAAATAAAAATCAACAAGATAAATTTGCAAAGATCAGAAGGAAGAAAATTGATTTTGTCAAGAAGCCCAAGAAAATCAAAAGGGTGGAAACTGAAGAATTGAAAAGGCATAAAGGCGTTTAAAAATAAGAGAGAAATTTAACCAAGATCAAAGACAACAATAGCAGCAGGCACAACAGCATCAGCAGCGGCGGCCAGAACAGAATTATATAAGTGAAATTTTTGTTGTTTGGAATATAAATCTCTAATTTGTCTGAGGATGCCGGAGATAAGGTGAGTAAAATGCTCATATAGAATTATCGAGAACATTTTTTGCCAGGTTTTCGTTTTTGTGATTTTGTGAATAATTTTCGCGTGTGTAAATTTTTTTTTTGTTTTGTTGCAAATTTTTCTATAAAATTTCGAAAGTATTCTTCAGTGTAAACTTTACAACCCGTGTACTACATGAGAGTAGAAGGTTTGGAAGGTCTGTTTAAAAATTTGAATCTGAGTAAGCAAACTAGAAGGATGGACCGCAATGAATTAAAAGCGTTATTAGAGGGAGCTGTCCGCTTGGCGACAGAAGCCCAGAATAGAGAGTTTGACAGAAAATTTCAGGAACTTTCTCAACAATTTTCAAACTTGACAACGGACAACCTTGAAATGGAACCTTATAGGGAGGTAGAAATTCGGGAAAGTGTAACTTGCAACATACCGTTGGATGTTGTTAAATCATTGCCCGAATTTGACGGGACGATACAAAACTACGTGTCATGGAGGCAGGCAGCACCTACGGCATGTAGGATTTTTATCAGGCAATCGCCATTATTAGGAACAAAATTAAGGGTAAAGCTGACGCTGAGCTGTCGTCATATAATACTGTTCTGAATTTCGATGCAATAATTGCCAGATTAGACATTACCTATGCGGACAAACGTCCTGTACATCTGGTTGAACAAGAGCTAAGTACTCTTGGACAGGGAAATCTGACAGTGTTAGAGTTATTTGATGCTGTGGAGCGAAAACTTATGCTACTTACGAATAAAACGATAATGAGTAAGGAGAATGCATTGGCATTAGTAATGAACGAAAAATATAGAAATGACGCTCTTCGTGTATTTATTTCAGGGCTTAAAAAACCCTTATGCGATGTCCTTTTTTCTGCCTGACCGACTTATATGCAGAACGCTCTGGTCTTGGCGCAAGAAGTTTCCAATAGAAGGAAAGAAAATAAGGGTAAGAATCAAAACGTTAGACAATATAAAAATGGTGATCAAGAAAATTATCAGGGAAGAAACCCATATTTTAGTAGAAAAATGAAATCATAACAAAAAACAGAACCCACCGGAGCCTATTGATATTGACCCTTCCAGTTCTCGCCTCAGGCAAAGGACAAATTTTCAGTCTGGGAATAAATACAATCAATCACAGAGGTATGTTCCCAACACCGATGGTCATACGAAAAGACCAGCGGGTTCTGATAGAAACTGCAGTGCAGGAACTCGATGCCGAATTCGCCGATTCGGACCTCGTTAATTTTTTAGAGGTGGGTCCCAGCTGCAGTTCATAGAGCGACCGGTAGCTGGTAGAACTATAAAGCTTCTTATCGATACGGGAGCATCAAAAAACTACATCAAACCGTTGCAGGGTTTGAAAAATATAATGCCTGTGGGCTCTCCTTTTACAATACACTCAATCCATGGCAGTACTAATGTCACGGAGAAATGCTATATAAATTTGTTCGGAATAAATTCCACATTTTTTATACTACATACTCTATCAACTTTCGATGGAATAGTGGGCCTCGACCTTCTAAAGAGGGTTAGAGAAAATATAGATTTGATAAATGCAGAGATCCGTTTCATTTCTGAAATGGAAAGGCTTAAATTTTTTTGCTGCAAAGATGTAAATTTTCTAAGAATTAACTATACCGACATCCCTTCTGTAGTGAGAAATAATTTTCAAAAAATGATTGAAATGCGAAAGAAGGCATTCGCTGACCCTAACGAGTCGTTGCCTTTCAATACCAACATTGTTGCTACGATTCGAACGGAGGACAATGATCCCATATACTCAAAACTATACCCATACCCAATGGGCGTAGCGGATTTTGTGAACAAAGAAATAAAATTGTACTTGGCTCGTGGTATAAAAAGGCCTTCAAGGTCACCATACAATAACCCGGTTTGGGTCGTTGATAAAAAGGGTGTTGATGAAATGGGCAATAAAAAGAAACGTCTAGTAATAGACTTTCGTAAGCTCAATCAGAAAACAATTGATGATAAATATCCCATTCCTAATGTAATGGTGATACTATCAAACATGGGAAAAGCGCAGTATTTCACTACTTTGGATCTAAAATCCGGGTTTCATCAAATTGAACTCGCTGAAAGGGACAGAGAAAAAACGGCATTCTCTGTCAATAATGGAAAATACGAATTTTGTCGCCTTCCATTTGGCCTTAAGAACGCCCCTAGTATATTCCAAAGGGCAATTGATGTTTTCAGAGAAGAAATCGGAAGAACATGCCATGTTTACGTCGATGACGTTATAATATTTTCTGAAACCAAAGAGGGCCATATTAAGCATATTGACTGGGTTCTTCGAAGGTTGTACGAGGAAAACATGAGAGTCTCTATCGAAAAATCAAATTTTTTTAAAACCAGTGTAGAATATTTGGGATTTGTGGTCTCCCGTGGGGGCATACAAACCTCTCCAAGCAAGGTGGAGGCAATAAGGGATTATCCTGCACCTGCAACACTTTGGAATCCGATCATTTCTTGGCCTGGCAAGCTACTATAGGTGCTTCATTAGGGACTTCGCTAGTATAGCGAAACCTTTAACTAATATGTTAAAGGGGAATACGGTAAAATAGGCACAAATCAATCAAAAAAGATAAAGATTTCCATGCAAGACCAGCAGTTACAATCTTTTGAAAAACTTTAGGACATTTTAACATCTGAAGATGTTATGCTTATTTATCCCGATTTAAAAAAGGCGTTTGATCTTACGACGGACGCATTATGCAATGGTCTTGGTGCAGTTCTTTCACAGAATGGAAGGCCAATTACTATGATTTCTAGAACTTTGAAAGACAATGAGATGAACTATGCAACAAACGAAAGGGAACTATTGGCCATAGTCTGGGCTCTAACAAGCCTAAGAAATTACTTGTGTGGTGTAAAAAATTTGAATATCTTCACAGACCATCAACCCCTGACATTCGCGGTTTCAGACCGAAATCCTAACGCTAAAATTAAGAGGTGGAAAGCCTTTATAGAGGAGCATAACGCTAACCTCTACTATGAACCCTCTGCTCGAACATATATAATTTTTGGTTAACGCATGTGTGGTGAATGCGATACATTGTGACTTACCCATATTAGCATACGTTCAACATAATTTGGTTCAGACATACCCTGCGACAAAGTTCTACCACACAAAAAATTATGTCAGACATATTCAATCAAAACGAGCAAAAGGAAATAGCTGTAGTCGAGCATAACCGTAAACACAGGAAAATGTTAAACAAATATTGCTTGATTATTATTTTCCCAAAATGACAAAGATAGCAAACGGAGTGGCAATGAATTGCAAAACCTGTTCTAAGGCAAAGTATCAAAGACACCCGATACGACATGTAATCAGTGAAACATCAATCCCATCATATGCGGGTGAAATACTGCATATTGATATATTTTCTACAGATCGTAAGTATTTCGCTGGGTTGCAACATATCCAATCGCGAACGATTGTAGACGTAAAGCGACCGATACTTCAGCTGATGAACATTTTCCCTCAGACGAAAATTATTTACTTCGACAATGAGAAAACCATAAACTCTGAAACTATAAAATCGATACTTTTGAATAATTTTAACGTAAAAATAGCCAATGCACCTCCGTTGCATAGTACCTCAAATGGGCAGGTGGAACGTTTCCACAGCACATTAGGGGAACTTTCTAGATGCCTCAAGATGGAAAGACACATAGAAGACGCGGTAGACCTCATTTTGCAGGCGACAATTGAGTACAATAGGACAATACATTCGGTAACCGACAAGAGGCCAATCGATATAATTCATTCGGCTCCTCCACAATTGAAGACTGACATACAGAGAAGAATTTTTGACGCTCAGGTTCTTTCATAGAGACACATAACAGAACCGACAAAACAAAACGTACCAAGTCGGAGAAAAAGTGTTTGCGAAAGTGAACAGAAGGTTGGGCGACAAATTGAGCCCTCTGTACGAAGAAGCTACTATCGAGGCGGACAATAGTACCACCGTTCTCATAAAAGGGAAGATGGTCCATAAGGACAATATTAGATAAAACCTCTAATGGTCCCTTCGAAAAAATTTATTTCTAGATCGTTACTTGTATTCCTTGCCGCTCTTTTAACGTTGTCAACAAGAATTATTGATTACTCTCATTCGGACTACATCCCAATTCTGGACGGAAATGCATTCATTTGGAGCGAGTACGGGTACATTAGTCACTACTCAAATCTTACTCTGTACAAAATGGCGGTTGATGAGACAAGAACTCTCCTAGATCAGTTTCCGGAGTCACAGGTAAAAAAGATCCTATACGCTGACATTGAGCACATGGACACACTTCTTTCGACCTTGAATGTTCACCACAGACACGCTAGGAGTTTGAACATTTTGGGTACCGCATTAAAGGTCATATCAGGAACCCCGGATTTTGATGATTTTGAAAAAGTTAAACTGAATCAAGATCGGTTGGTCCAGTCCAATAACAAACAAATTGAAATAAATACTAAAATTCAAATTCAAATTTCAAAACTGACTGATGCCGTGAACGCTATATTATCAGACAAAATAAAACAGATAGACACTGTAAATCTTTTCGAAATTTTGTTATCAAGAAACAAAATGATTATTATTGAGATTCAAAATTTATTGTTATCCCTGGCCCTGGCAAAAATGAATGTCGTTAATACCATTATTTTAGATAAAGAGAATTATTTTGACACTGAGCATTTTACTAACATAAGCATTTCCGAACTAATGCAGGTATACGATGCAAAGGTATATCAGAATGATGAAATATTGTTATTTGTAATTAAGTTTCCAAAACCAGAATTGTCGTGTAAGAAAATAAGTGTTTTTCCCGTCTCTCTCTCCGGTAGGGCAATAGATCTCGGTGATGCGAATGTGGTCGCAGAATGTCAAAAAGGTTCGTATACTGTTGACAAATGTAAACCTACAGTAACCTCGGTATTCTGTAATGTCCAAAAAAATGTGACTTGCACACAACAATTAATTTCCGGTCAAATGGCTCATTGCGAAACAAAATTTTATAAACCAGACCCGATTTTGAGGGTTGATGAAGGGGTCATTATCCTAAATGATGCAGTAGTCAGGGTGAGTGAACTTCATCAGGACGGAAAGCTTCTTATTGGCACCTATTTTATTATTTTTGATGATTACGTCAACATAAACGGTTCACAATATGTGAACAAATATAAAACCCCTAAGAGAATCCCGGGAACTTCAACATTTCCTTTGATAAATGTCACCGGACATAAGAATGTTCTGAGTCTACCTCTTCTACACGAAATGAGCCTGGAGAACCTTAACCACATTGGTGAACTAAAAGCTCAAACTAGGACGTTGCCAATCTATTCAGGTTGCATTGCTTTCACAAGCTTTGTTGCCTTTTATGCTACGGTCTTACTCATAAAACGTTGTTACAAAAAACGCCAACAATTAAGTTTAAAAACCACATTGAACGAAATATTGAAGAAGACCGAGGACGGCCTTCACTTGAGTGAGGGAGGAGTTAACACATAGTGTTGAATGACCCATATATTTGTGTTTTTATTACTAACGAAAAATATGTAATGTAATATAGCAAAGGCGTGTGAACGTGCCTACGATAGCAGTTCTCATTCCTTTGGTATTTTTGTCTGAATTGTATTGTTTGTATTCTATTTTTAATGAGAATTAAATATCATTTATGCAAGTGTCGTGGAATGTGATTACTAGACTGCTTTCCATATTTTTATTTATTTACTTCTGAAAGTTTTAAGTATGTGTTTTGTAAGATGTATTTAAGTTTAGCTTTAATTTTGTTAAAGATCAGTTAATAAAGAACTCATGAACTAAACGGAACTCTTTTACTTACACAAACAAAAAGGTTTTTATCGGTAACATATGTAGGTTAGTTGGTGACAAAAGTATCGAAGTGACTCTTTTGTTTACATAAACATTTAATTTCAATTGCGGAACTCTTTGGTCAAAATATTAATTGTTATGGGTCACATATGTGTGTTAAATGCAAAAGTATCGACTCTTGCTTACATAAACAAAAGGTTTTCATATGTAGGTTGGTTTGTGACAAAAGTATCGAAGAGATACTTTTGTTTACATAAACATTTATAAATTATTTTATGACCTATTAATACTAGGAAGTCTACTTTTAATTTAATATATGCCACGCACCAAGTAGTAAGGTGCAATAAATCATTAGGGTACCATTGTTTAGGCTGTACCCATAACTCCTCCCTCCTTAGAATGAAGTGACGGCCAAAGGGTTTTTGGATGTTTTGACACAGGAACTTCATTATTAATTTGTTCCATTACGTATGTTATTTTTGTCGGCTTTCTTCGGATTAGAAATATTGTCAAAATGATGATTAGGATTAATATTGAGCCAAGTGATGAGTATGTTATGTTGTTATGTCTCCCTGTTTGCAGTTGTAGTTCACCTATCAATTTCCTATCTCGAAATTGATATGAGTTGAGTTTTGGTAGTGTAATTTCGTTTTTCTTTGAAAGTGGTATGATCGTTTTTTCATTTTGTGTTTTTATATTGAATTCGGTTGTATCCCAATGGATATTATCTATGCTGTTGTATAAAATGTTATTTAGTTTATTGTTGCAATTTCTGAAGTGGATTAAGGTTGTGCCGTGTGACGGTGATCTTTTTTTGCTCTGCACTGTAACAAAAGAATTTCTGTTACAAGCAGAATAAGAAAGAAGAAAAAAATAATAACCTTGATCTTGAAATTATTTTCAAGTTCAAGTATGTACATAAAACAACACCTTATATGGTATTTTTTGTTTTTGGCAAACTGATTTATGTGTTTTTTTCTCTTCATTGGTTGTATGAAATCATGAACACATTCATATGCAATCATGCTGGTTAAGCCACGTATTTTCTTGTATTGATCTCACTTGCTCTCATAGTCATATATGAGTGGGAGTGTTATAAATACTAGAGAATATTATGAATACATATGAATGTTCTCAATGCGGTGGTGATTTTGTTTGTTTAATAAACAGGTTTTTATCTGCAGAGGAATGAATGAAGAAGTGTAACTTGATTAACAAGATTTTAAAATTAAACAGGGAGTTGAATTTGGAAAACTGAAAGAAAAGGTTGGAAAAAAAACCTCCGTAAAAAATTAAAATTTAAAATGTAGTGATAAGGACGGTTAAAAAAAAAAATATTTAGAAAGTAAGAAACTTAAAATAAACAAAAAGAAAATAAATAAACTTTACATGTGACAGTGAATATAAAAAAAAAATTTGTGTTAATAAAATTTCTGTTCTAAAGAAAACGTTCGAGCAAAATGTAAATTTAAAAATTGAACAAATAACTTTTGTAGTTATCCTTTTATTCTTAAATTAAGTTAAGTTAAGTTTCGTTAATTAATCGATTAATTTGTTAAAAATCGAAAACAAGAAAGATAGTCAAAAAAATAGACGTGTTTCTTGAAAATGGCGCAACCGACGGCCGATCAAAAATTTTACCATCCACATCCACAGTTGCAATTGCCGCCGCAGTTTCTGAATCCATTTGATTTGTTTTTTTGTGACGAACGTACTGGTGCAATCAACTATAATTACATACCACCATATGGCGATATGAAAATTGTGCAAAAATTAAAAGTGAGCTAATTTTAAAATTGTTCTACTATTAAAAAATTTTTTTTCTACTATTAAAAATTTTTTATTAAAATTTAAAAATTTTCCTAAAAATTAAAAATTTTCCTAAAAATTAAAAATTGTCCTAAAATTAAATAGTGCTAAAAGTCAATTTTTGTTAAAACTAAAAATTAAATCGAGTTAAGAACTAAATTGCTATAAATATAAAATATTAAAGTTCAAATTGTAAATTAAACATAAAAAAAAAATACTGTGTTAAATAAAAAAACAAAATTGTGGTTTAATTGTGTGTAGTTTAAACTTTGTGAAAGAACATAAATTCAAAGAACACAAAATGGCAGACAAACCAAAACGTCCTCTATCCGGATATATGATCTGGCTTAACTCTGTCCGTGAAGGCTTAAAGAAGGAAAACCTCGGCCTCTGGCAACAACAACAATAAGTCGGTAATTTTGATTTTACATACGAATAATTTTCTACATTTAAATTAAAAATAAAAAATTTTATAAAATATAAATAATTTGCTAAGACAAAAAAAAAAAATTGTACTAAATTTGCTAAATATAAATTTAAACTAAAATTTAACTAAAAATTTTCTAAATTAAGAACTTTGCTAAATATAAAATTAATCTAAAAATTTTCCTAAATAAAAATAAAATTGAGCTAAAATTAAAAATTATAATAAGAAATATAATTTAGCTAAAAATAAAATTTTGCTAAAATTTTCCTAAAACAAAATTTTGCTAAAATTTAAAATTAACCTAAATTTAACTCTATAGAAATTTAAGAGAATTTACAAAATGGTACCATATTTAAAAAAGAAAAATTTTTTGGTTAAAGTTAAAATTAAAACTAAATTTAATTTAAAAATATTGTTATTATTCCGTAGTGCTAAAATTCAAATTGAGCTAAAATTAAAATATTATTAAAAGCAAAATTTTTCTAAATTAAATTGCGCTAAATATAAATTGTGCAAAAATAGTGCTAAATTCCAATTGATAAAGTTAAAATTTTGTTAAAATTAAAATTTTCCTAAAACTTAAAAATTTTCCTAAATTTAAAAAATTACCCTAAATTTAAAATTTTCCTAAAGCAAAATTTTGCTAAAATTTAAAAATTCTTCTAAAATTAAAATTAAGCTAAATTTAAAAATTTTCTTAAAATTAAAATTTCCCTAAAAATTAAATTTTTCTAAACTTTAAATTTTGCTAAATATGTATAATTTAAATTTTGCAACCTTAAATGAAGGTTCAATAAAAATTGTTAAACCAAAGTAGAAAACCAAACCAAACCAAATCTTTTCATTGAAGTGGGTTACCTCCAAGTAAGATGGAGTCGAGGTAACATGGTAGGGAGGGCAAAAGGGGCAGAACACCTCGTCCCCAATCCCAAGGTAAGTATGGCCGTCCATCCTTTTAGCGTCCGTTTTGTTGACAGTTGTTTTTTTAAATCGCACGTGAAAATCTGTAGTGCGGTTTCCCTGGGCCTGAGCAAGACCCCACCCATCCGGCGAGCTAGGCCCCACGCCAGCACGTGCGACCAGCAAAGGCTCAGGGAAACGGAAGCGGATCTTCCACCCCAACCGCACCATTACAGAAATGGCGCCCAACGTGGGGCCGTACAGTTGATCATTTTCGATAACCACGTTGTCGCACCATTACAGAAATGGCGCCCAACGTGGGGCCTGAACGACAATAGCCCAGTTTTTTATACCTCAATTTTTTTTCTAAAAGGGAACTACAATTTTTTTAATTTTAACATCTGTGCACCGGGAAAGCACCCATTGTTCCTTAACATCTTTTTTTGCGTATGTGTTCTAAAAATTCATTCCAGTATTTCCACTTCTGGAATTTCAATTAAATATGTGTTAATCACTATTTAAATTGACCGAATTGGAAACTGAGTTTTGAATTTAAGTTCACCCTTAAACAATTTAATTTAATTTTTGTGATTTTTTTACTTTGCTTAGGTCAGTAAAGGTTATTTCCGGAATATAAGAATTTCGTTCTAAATGAACCGGTTACTTATCCGAAATAATTTTTATAGTACCGAAATAGTAGCAAACTTTCGGAAAAAATATTAAAGTCTCAAATTTAAAATTTTTATTTTTTTTGGTGGATGGTCATACTTACTTACGGATTTTTGTAGTAATTGGTTTGGATAACTTAACTACATTGGGTTGACAATTTATTGAAATTTTCTTGAAAATATATTGAAAAGTATATTGAAAATTTTTGTGGAAATCTTTATGAAGTTAATATCGAAATTATAATTGAAATTTTTTTTGAAACATTTTGAAAATTTTTATATTGAAAATTAAATTTTGAAAACTATAGTGAAAAGCTATATTGAAAATTAAAATATTGAAAAATTATATTGAAATACTACATTGAATTATATTAAATTTATACTGAAAATTATATATTAAAAATTTACTAACAATTTATTGAATTTTAACTCTATTTGAAAAGTTATATTGAAATTTTTAGAATTTTTTGACATTAAGAATTGTATTTGAACTGGTTTGAAATTTTGATGAAATTATATTAAATTTATATTGAAAATTATATTAAAACTTTATATAGAAATTTTGAAACTTTGTTGAAAATTAATTTTGAACTTCTTAATTTTTCTTAACTTTAATTTTGAAATCTTTTTTTTGCAATTTAGATTTTTGAAGAATCTAGAACTTTATTAAATTTAATGGAACTTATATTGAAACTTTTTGATAATTTTTGTAAAATTTAAGTCTGCTTTGAAACTTATTTGAAAATTTAATTTTTTTTGCGTGGGTTCGATTTGAATCTAATTTAAATTTTAGAATCCGATTTAATTTTCCAAAATCTTTCTTTTTTTTTGATATTGATTTAAATTTAATTCATTATGAAATTGTTGACATTAAGCTAATCTTCATTCATTCATTATCTCATAACATAGCCTAACACCATTTTAGAGATAGTCATGTATTACGCCCTTTGCCAACTACACCTCTCATTAAAGCCTTTTTGTTTATGATGAGAGAGTTCAAAACACCGGTTTTAATTTAGTAAGGTCCCCCAAAACCTCTGCGTCCATGTCCCTTGTTCAATGAGAGAACTTAAATCACCGAATTTTGAAAGGAACAAAAATCGCTGGTTTAAGGTCTCTGTCAGATATAAGAATCCAATACACTGAATTTTTAAAATAACCAAAAATCTCTGTGTTGGAATCTTTTCCGTTGAACGATGGGTATCGAGCCATGTCCATTGTTTAATGAGAGAACTTAAATCACCGAATTTTGAAAAAAAAAAACAAAAATCGCTGGTTTAAGGTCTCTGTTAGATAGAAGAATCTAATACACTGAATTTTTAAAAATAACCAAAAATCTCTGTGTTGGAATCTTTTCCGTTGAACGATGGATATCGAACCATGTTTTGAAAAACCCCAACAGCGTAAACTGCTGTTTTGATTTCTTTTTTTTTATATGCAGAAGACCTAAACTCAAGGCAAAGTTTTAAAAATGGCAAACCTTAAAACCCATCGAACCGTTTCAGTTGATTTTTCCTTTCATGGAAATCAAAACCATCTGTTTTGTGACGGTGATCTTTTTTTGCTCTGCACTGTAACAAAAGAATTTCTGTTACAAGCAGAATAAGAAAGAAGAAAAAAATAATAACCTTGATCTTGAAATTATTTTCAAGTTCAAGTATGTACATATAAACAACACCTTATATGGTATTTTTTTTTTTTTTTTTGGCAAACTGATTTATGTGTTTTTTTCTCTTCATTGGTTGTATGAAATCATGAACACATTCATATGCAATCATGCTGGTCAAACCACGTATTTTCTTGTATTGATCTCACTTGCTCTCATAGTCATATATGAGTGGGAGTGTTATAAATACTAGAGAATATTATGAATGCATATGAATGTTCTCAATGCGGTGGTGATTTTGTTTGTTTAATAAACAGGTTTTTATCTGCAGAGGAATGAATGAAGAAGTGTAGCTTGATTAACAAGATTTTAAAATTAAACAGGGAGTTGAATTTGGAAAGCTGAAAGGAAAGGTTGGAAAAAAAAACCTCCGTAAAAAATTAAAATTTAAAATGTAGTGATAAGGACGGTTAAAAAAAAAAAATATTTAGAAAGTAAGAAACTTAAAATAAACAAAAAGAAAATAAATAAACTTTACATGTGACAGTGAATATAAAAAAAAAATTTGTGTTAATTAATAAAATTTCTGTTCTAAAGAAAACGTTCGAGCAAAATGTAAATTTAAAAATTGAACAAATAACTTTTGTAGTTATCCTTTTATTCTTAAATTAAGTTAAGTTTCGTTAATTAATCGATTAATTTGTTAAAAATCGAAAACAAGAAAGATAGTCAAAAAAATAGACGTGTTTCTTGAAAATGGCGCAACCGACGGCCGATCAAAAATTTTACCATCCACATCCACAGTTGCAATTGCCGCCGCAGTTTCTGAATCCATTTGATTTGTTTTTTTGTGACGAACGTACTGGTGCAATCAACTATAATTACATACCACCATATGGCGATATGAAAATTGTGCAAAAATTAAAAGTGAGCTAATTTTAAAATTGTTCTACTATTAAAAAATTTTTTTTCTACTATTAAAAATTTTTTATTAAAATTTAAAAATTTTCCTAAAAATTAAAAATTTTCCTAAAAATTAAAAATTGTCCTAAAATTAAATAGTGCTAAAAGTCAATTTTTGTTAAAACTAAAAATTAAATCGAGTTAAGAACTAAATTGCTATAAATATAAAATATTAAAGTTCAAATTGTAAATTAAACATAAAAAAAAAATACTGTGTTAAATAAAAAAACAAAATTGTGGTTTAATTGTGTGTAGTTTAAACTTTGTGAAAGAACATAAATTCAAAGAACACAAAATGGCAGACAAACCAAAACGTCCTCTATCCGGATATATGATCTGGCTTAACTCTGTCCGTGAAGGCTTAAAGAAGGAAAACCTCGGCCTCTGGCAACAACAACAATAAGTCGGTAATTTTGATTTTACATACGAATAATTTTCTACATTTAAATTCAAAATAAAAAATTTTATAAAATATAAATAATTTGCTAAGACAAAAAAAAAAAATTGTACTAAATTTGCTAAATATAAATTTAAACTAAAATTTAACTAAAAATTTTCTAAATTAAGAACTTTGCTAAATATAAAATTAATCTAAAAATTTTCCTAAATAAAAATAAAATTGAGCTAAAATTAAAAATTATAATAAGAAATATAATTTAGCTAAAAATAAAATTTTGCTAAAATTTTCCTAAAACAAAATTTTGCTAAAATTTAAAATTAACCTAAATTTAACTCTATAGAAATTTAAGAGAATTTACAAAATGGTACCATATTTAAAAAAGAAAAATTTTTTGGTTAAAGTTAAAATTAAAACTAAATTTAATTTAAAAATATTGTTATTATTCCGTAGTGCTAAAATTCAAATTGAGCTAAAATTAAAATATTATTAAAAGCAAAATTTTTCTAAATTAAATTGCGCTAAATATAAATTGTGCAAAAATAGTGCTAAATTCCAATTGATAAAGTTAAAATTTTGTTAAAATTAAAATTTTCCTAAAACTTAAAAATTTTCCTAAATTTAAAAAATTACCCTAAATTTAAAATTTTCCTAAAGCAAAATTTTGCTAAAATTTAAAAATTCTTCTAAAATTAAAATTAAGCTAAATTTAAAAATTTTCTTAAAATTAAAATTTCCCTAAAAATTAAATTTTTCTAAACTTTAAATTTTGCTAAATATGTATAATTTAAATTTTGCAACCTTAAATGAAGGTTCAATAAAAATTGTTAAACCAAAGTAGAAAACCAAACCAAATCTTTTCATTGAAGTGGGTTACCTCCAAGTAAGATGGAGTCGAGGTAACATGGTAGGGAGGGCAAAAGGGGCAGAACACCTCGTCCCCAATCCCAAGGTAAGTATGGCCGTCCATCCTTTTAGCGTCCGTTTTGTTGACAGTTGTTTTTTTAAATCGCACGTGAAAATCTGTAGTGCGGTTTCCCTGGGCCTGAGCAAGACCCCACCCATCCGGCGAGCTAGGCCCCACGCCAGCACGTGCGACCAGCAAAGGCTCAGGGAAACGGAAGCGGATCTTCCACCCCAACCGCACCATTACAGAAATGGCGCCCAACGTGGGGCCGTACAGTTGATCATTTTCGGTAACCACGTTGTCGCACCATTACAGAAATGGCGCCCAACGTGGGGCCTGAACGACAATAGCCCAGTTTTTTATACCTCAATTTTTTTTCTAAAAGGGAACTACAATTTTTTTAATTTTAACATCTGTGCACCGGGAAAGCACCCATTGTTCCTTAACATCTTTTTTGCGTATGTGTTCTAAAAATTCATTCCAGTATTTCCACTTCTGGAATTTCAATTAAATATGTGTTAATCACTATTTAAATTGACCGAATTGGAAACTGAGTTTTGAATTTAAGTTCACCCTTAAACAATTTAATTTAATTTTTGTGATTTTTTTACTTTGCTTAGGTCAGTAAAGGTTATTTCCGGAATATAAGAATTTCGTTCTAAATGAACCGGTTACTTATCCGAAATAATTTTTATAGTACCGAAATAGTAGCAAACTTTCGGAAAAAATATTAAAGTCTCAAATTTAAAATTTTTATTTTTTTTGATGGATGGTCATACTTACTTACGGATTTTTGTAGTAATTGGTTTGGATAACTTAACTACATTGGGTTGACAATTTATTGAAATTTTCTTGAAAATATATTGAAAAGTATATTGAAAATTTTTGTGGAAATCTTTATGAAGTTAATATCGAAATTATAATTGAAATTTTTTTTGAAACATTTTGAAAATTTTTATATTGAAAATTAAATTTTGAAAACTATAGTGAAAAGCTATATTGAAAATTAAAATATTGAAAAATTATATTGAAATACTACATTGAATTATATTAAATTTATACTGAAAATTATATATTAAAAATTTACTAACAATTTATTGAATTTTAACTCTATTTGAAAAGTTATATTGAAATTTTTAGAATTTTTTGACATTAAGAATTGTATTTGAACTGGTTTGAAATTTTGATGAAATTATATTAAATTTATATTGAAAATTATATTAAAACTTTATATAGAAATTTTGAAACTTTGTTGAAAATTAATTTTGAACTTCTTAATTTTTCTTAACTTTAATTTTGAAATCTTTTTTTTGCAATTTAGATTTTTGAAGAATCTAGAACTTTATTAAATTTAATGGAACTTATATTGAAACTTTTTGATAATTTTTGTAAAATTTAAGTCTGCTTTGAAACTTATTTGAAAATTTAATTTTTTTTGCGTGGGTTCGATTTGAATCTAATTTAAATTTTAGAATCCGATTTAATTTTCCAAAATCTTTCTTTTTTTTTGATATTGATTTAAATTTAATTCATTATGAAATTGTTGACATTAAGCTAATCTTCATTCATTCATTATCTCATAACATAGCCTAACACCATTTTAGAGATAGTCATGTATTACGCCCTTTGCCAACTACACCTCTCATTAAAGCCTTTTTGTTTATGATGAGAGAGTTCAAAACACCGGTTTTAATTTAGTAAGGTCCCCCAAAACCTCTGCGTCCATGTCCCTTGTTCAATGAGAGAACTTAAATCACCGAATTTTGAAAGGAACAAAAATCGCTGGTTTAAGGTCTCTGTCAGATATAAGAATCCAATACACTGAATTTTTAAAATAACCAAAAATCTCTGTGTTGGAATCTTTTCCGTTGAACGATGGGTATCGAGCCATGTCCATTGTTTAATGAGAGAACTTAAATCACCGAATTTTGAAAAAAAAAACAAAAATCGCTGGTTTAAGGACTCTGTTAGATAGAAGAATCTAATACACTGAATTTTTAAAAATAACCAAAAATCTCTGTGTTGGAATCTTTTCCGTTGAACGATGGATATCGAACCATGTTTTGAAAAACCCCAAGAGCGTAAACTGCTGTTTTGATTTCTTTTTTTTTATATGCAGAAGACCTAAACTCAAGGCAAAGTTTTAAAAATGGCAAACCTTAAAACCCATCGAACCGTTTCAGTTGATTTTTCCTTTCATGGAAATCAAAACCATCTGTTTTGTGACGGTGATCTTTTTTTGCTCTGCACTGTAACAAAAGAATTTCTGTTACAAGCAGAATAAGAAAGAAGAAAAAAATAATAACCTTGATCTTGAAATTATTTTCAAGTTCAAGTATGTACATATAAACAACACCTTATATGGTATTTTTTTTTTTTTTTTTGGCAAACTGATTTATGTGTTTTTTTTCTCTTCATTGGTTGTATGAAATCATGAACACATTCATATGCAATCATGCTGGTCAAACCACGTATTTTCTTGTATTGATCTCACTTGCTCTCATAGTCATATATGAGTGGGAGTGTTATAAATACTAGAGAATATTATGAATGCATATGAATGTTCTCAATGCGGTGGTGATTTTGTTTGTTTAATAAACAGGTTTTTATCTGCAGAGGAATGAATGAAGAAGTGTAGCTTGATTAACAAGATTTTAAAATTAAACAGGGAGTTGAATTTGGAAAGCTGAAAGGAAAGGTTGGAAAAAAAAACCTCCGAAAAAAATTAAAATTTAAAATGTAGTGATAAGGACGGTTAAAAAAAAAAAATATTTAGAAAGTAAGAAACTTAAAATAAACAAAAAGAAAATAAATAAACTTTACATGTGACAGTGAATATAAAAAAAAAATTTGTGTTAATTAATAAAATTTCTGTTCTAAAGAAAACGTTCGAGCAAAATGTAAATTTAAAAATTGAACAAATAACTTTTGTAGTTATCCTTTTATTCTTAAATTAAGTTAAGTTTCGTTAATTAATCGATTAATTTGTTAAAAATCGAAAACAAGAAAGATAGTCAAAAAAATAGACGTGTTTCTTGAAAATGGCGCAACCGACGGCCGATCAAAAATTTTACCATCCACATCCACATCCACAGTTGCAATTGCCGCCGCAGTTTCTGAATCCATTTGATTTGTTTTTTTGTGACGAACGTACTGGTGCAATCAACTATAATTACATACCACCATATGGCGATATGAAAATTGTGCAAAAATTAAAAGTGAGCTAATTTTAAAATTGTTCTACTATTAAAAAATTTTTTTTCTACTATTAAAAATTTTTTATTAAAATTTAAAAATTTTCCTAAAAATTAAAAATTTTCCTAAAAATTAAAAATTGTCCTAAAATTAAATAGTGCTAAAAGTCAACTTTTGTTAAAACTAAAAATTAAATCGAGTTAAGAACTAAATTGCTATAAATATAAAATATTAAAGTTCAAATTGTAAATTAAACATAAAAAAAAATATACTGTGTTATATAAAAAAACAAAATTGTGGTTTAATTGTGTGTAGTTTAAACTTTGTGAAAGAACATAAATTCAAAGAACAGAAAATGGCAGACAAACGAAAACGTCCTCTATCCGGATATATGATCTGGCTTAACTCTGTCCGTGAAGGCTTAAAGATGGAAAGCCTCGGCCTCTGGCAACAACAACAATAAGTCGGTAATTTTGATTTTACATACGAATAATTTTCTACATTTAAATTAAAAATAAAAAATTTTATAAAATATAAATAATTTGCTAAGACAAAAAAAAAATAAAAATTTGCTAAATATAAATTTAAACTAAAATTTAACTAAAAATTTTCTAAATTAAGAACTTTGCTAAATATAAAATTAATCTAAAAATTTTCCTAAATAAAAATAAAATTGAGCTAAAATTAAAAATTATAATAAGAAATATAATTTAGCTAAAAATAAAATTTTGCTAAAATTTTCCTAAAACAAAATTTTGCTAAAATTTAAAATTAACCTAAATTTAACTCTATAGAAATTTAAGAGAATTTACAAAATGGTACCATATTTAAAAAAGAAAAATTTTTTGGTTAAAGTTAAAATTAAAACTAAATTTAATTTAAAAATATTGTTATTATTCCGTAGTGCTAAAATTCAAATTGAGCTAAAATTAAAATATTATTAAAAGCAAAATTTTTCTAAATTAAATTGCGCTAAATATAAATTGTGCAAAAATAGTGCTAAATTCCAATTGATAAAGTTAAAATTTTGTTAAAATTAAAATTTTCCTTAAACTTAAAAATTTTCCTAAATTTAAAAAATTACCCTAAATTTAAAATTTTCCTAAAGCAAAATATTGCTAAAATTTAAAAATTCTTCTAAAATTAAAATTAAGCTAAATTTAAAAATTTTCTTAAAATTAAAATTTCCCTAAAAATTAAATTTTTCTAAACTTTAAATTTTGCTAAATATGTATAATTTAAATTTTGCAACCTTAAATGAAGGTTCAATAAAAATTGTTAAACCAAAGTAGAAAACCAAACCAAACCAAATCTTTTCATTGAAGTGGGTTACCTCCAAGTAAGATGGAGTCGAGGTAACATGGTAGGGAGGGCAAAAGGGGCAGAACACCTCGTCCCCAATCCCAAGGTAAGTATGGCCGTCCATCCTTTTAGCGTCCGTTTTGTTGACAGTTGTTTTTTTAAATCGCACGTGAAAATCTGTAGTGCGGTTTCCCTGGGCCTGAGCAAGACCCCACCCATCCGGCGAGCTAGGCCCCACGCCAGCACGTGCGACCAGCAAAGGCTCAGGGAAACGGAAGCGGATCTTCCACCCCAACCGCACCATTACAGCCGTTGATTTTATGTCTCTTGGTGATATTACAAAAGCTAGTTATTTCTTCTTGAGGAGAGTTAATTAGTAGTAGGTAATTTTCTTCAGGTTTAATTAGGTTGGTAGTTTTTCCGATGTCTTGGAGGTGGCATGATGTAGTATCTTTGTTTTCAAAAATGTTCTTTATACAATTATAATTCATTTCATTTTCATTTTTAATAAGTTTATTACAAAAGAATTGTTTTTCTACTTCCTTACACTTTTTATCTAGAATTATTATTCTATTCTTATTATATAATACAAAATTTTTAGTTATAATTTCCAATGTTTCATTTATTGGTGTTAGGATGATATGATATAGTTTAAAATTTTCTTTTGATATTGTGGGGATCTTAATATTAAATATTATATTTGAGTTATTATAGTATGCTATTATCTGTAGAAGTTCGTAAATATGTTCTGTGGAAATTATTTCGATTTTGTCATTTACTAAATTATGTATTTCGGTTAACTCAGATGGGTCTAGTATAAATTTAGATATAATATTTGGTTTATCTAATACCATTGCTTCTGCTATATTGTTAAAGTGTTGTGTTAATATGTCAATGTTGTAGTTTATTTGATTAAGGTGTTGTATTTGTATTATTGTATTAATTGCGGGGTTAAGTGAATTACGGGTTTGGTCTTGAATTTGTTTAATGGATTTCGTTATGATGTCTTATTCTGTGTTATTCTGTGTTAATGTGGTTATTTATGTTTTCAAATCTTTTGATCATGTTATTGTTTAGAAGTAGCTGGTTTTTAAAAGTAGTGTTCATATTTGTGTTTTCTATTATTAAGTTGTGTATGTCTCTATTTATGCTTTCTACGTCAGTGTAGTCCATGTTACCTGTTATAAATTTTATAGTTGATCCAAATGCATTAAAAATGCCTCTCTGGTTCCTATGTTTGGGTGTTAAAAGGTCTAATTTTGTTTCCAACTGTGCATATTTTCGTTTTGTTGTACTTAATGCTGTCTTTGCAGAACTTGTTGTCTCAAATTCTTGTATCGTTTTCTTTATACCTTCAACGTTTTCTTTGTATTTTTCTAAATTAATTATGTGGATGATATGTTTAAAGTCCGTAATTATATTGGCAGGGCCTAATTTGATTGGGATGATTCCTTGGTTTTTTGGTATGTTGATGAAGTCCATGTCTGCGTTTGTTAGAATTATACTGGAAGAGTATCAAGGGAAGGTAATGGGGTTAATTTCTGTGTTTACGTCTTATTTTAGATTTGTAAAGTTTTTGGTTGTTACTCGTTAGGAGTGTAACTTTGTTATTTTTGTTAACAATTCTTTTTGAGAAGCGAGGTGTCATTTTATTTCTCCTACATTCTTTCCTGTATATATTTTCGTTTTCCGTAAAGGTTTCGGGGTCTTCTCTGTTCTGGTTAAGTTTCTCTATTCGTTTCTGAGTGTCTCTTGTCAGCTTTTCTCTAATTGTCTCGTACAAGTGGTTCCGAAAGTCATTTAATTTCTGTAAGTAGTCATGTTCTGTGTTATAACTTAATTTTTCTTCGAATTTGGGTAAAATAGTTCGAATGGTGTGAATTTGGTGGCTGAATGTATGGAATTATTATATGTCAAGGTTACTTCGGAAAGAATTTCGTCATGGTTTAGTGGTAGTCGTGAGTCTTTGTATTTTTGGTGAATAATTCTATAGGTTTCCGTCATACTAGAGTGTAGTCTTTCGACTGGGGAGTTGCTTGTACTCTATTGAAATGAAGTGTAGTGAATGTTAACATTTTTCATATAAAAAAATCTCTTAAAATCTTTGCGCTAAATTCTGCTCCCTGGTCACATAAATTTTTTGGGGATGCCGTGTAAGCTTGTATAGTGTTTTAAATTCTTTAATATCGATATGCTGTTTCTGGATTCCAGAGAGTATGCGGATGTGAATTTTGAAAATTTATCGATCAGTGTAAGATTATTACGACCGTTGATGCAATATACGTCCATATGGATTATATCCAAGGGTTTAGTAGGTGTTTCTGGGGTCTCGAATGTTGGTTTTGGTGGTTTTCTGTCATATTTAAGTGCCTGACATGTGTTTCAGTTATTAATACAGTGAGTGATTTTGTTTTGATGTAGGGGAAGTAGTAGTCGCGTTTCAGGTGTAAAAGTGTTTCTTGTATACCTCTGTGGTTATTGTTGTTGTGATAATCGTTAATCAATTTGTCTTGGTCATCGTTAGATCGTATGTCTTTTAGTAGGTTTTTGCATCTTATAAGCTTAAATAGTATATTTTGTGCAAAATACTTAGAGTAAGTGTTTTGAATTATCTTGAAAGTATCATCAGTCCTTATCGCTGTGAGTTTGTTAGGGACTAGATATTGTTTTAAAATGTCTGTTATTGTCGATTCGTTAAATTCTTGTCTAGGTATGGTTCTCCTTTGTCTATTTCTAAATATAATTTCTAATGTCATGGGGGAACCTATACTACTCTCCTGTAGAATTATCTGAATATTAAAATCGTTAAGTGGTCTCTCGGAAATAGGTATGAGTTTGTGGTTATATAAAATTTTTCTTTTTGTTACTATTCTTACTAAGGGTTATATTAGTTCAATGTTTCCTATGTGCAAGTCTACTCAAAAGAATCTTATATCTATATTTATATTCTGAATATGACTTCTTTTTCTTTTTATATCTAATCATGGGTCTAAATATGATATTCCCTCATATTAGGACGAAGTTCCTTTATTATTATTTTATTAAAATTTTTTTTCTTATTTAAACCTGGGTCTGAATATGATATTCCCTCATATTATTGCGACCTTCTTTTATTGTTATTTTATTTATTTTTTTTTTTTTATTTAAACCTAGGTCTGAATATGATATTCCCTCATATTATCGCGACCTTTTCCTATTTATGTTAGTTTTTTCCCTTTTTCTTTTCTTTTATTAAGTATATATTTTTGTTATTTGTTTAATATGTGTCTAGATATGATATTCCCTCATACTATTGTGACTTTCCTTTATTTTATCTTTTTTCTTTTCTAAATATTTTTTTTTTTTTATTAAATATATTTTCTTTTTCTTTAATTATTGGAAATTGGTTGGGCCGGCCACTATACAGATATTCCGCCTGTACTCCTGCAAAATATACCATTGATAAGCCGGCAAGGTCTTTTACGAGGATGGGTTTCCACATCTCAATTTCAATAATTTAAATGTATATTTCCTACTATTATATTTTTCCTTTCTCTTTTTTCTTTTTTTTTTTGTTTTGTTTTCTATTAATATGTTCGTGGTCTATTTCTATGGGGACTCCTTTTCTATACTCTAATGGGTTTTCGTTTAGCGTTGTTCCTTAGATATTTAGCCTTTGCGATACTCTTTATCCTTGTTATCGCACTGGATAGTTTTCGTTGGGTTTCCCTATCTTCTTCCCTTATGGTATACAAATCTATGAGTGTATCCAATTCGTCCTCTATTTCTGGATAATATTCTGATGAAATATCAGAGTCGTAATTATAGTTATGTTGTGTCATGTTTGGTTGCTGTGTGTTGTCGTTTGGTTTAGCGTTTTCTGGCATTGGAATTAGTTTATTTTTAAATATTTTTGGATATGGGCTGAATTTACGTGAACTTCTCATAAAAATGTATGTTCTTTTTATTAAGATTTTAAGTTAGAAAAATATATGGTAATTTCTAAAAAATTAAATATGAAAATATATTGTAGTTTGTAAAAATGAAATATGTTTTTCTTATAAAAATGTGATAATAATTTAGGAATTTAAAAAAAAAATTTCTTCTTTAAGAATTTTAAGATATAATAATTAAATTTGTATACTTAATATTTTACCCTATTATTAGTACGACGAGCTGCATATTATAGATGTCGTCAATTTCAGCTGTCGGGGTTGTAGTTTTATTCGTACATTTTCTGAGGTTGATCAAATTGATATTCCGTCAACTTTTATTATCACTTTCCAAAAATTTATTTTTTATTTTTATTTTTATTTATTTCATTTTGGTAACATCTACAGCAAAACATGAGTCTTAAAGTAGTAGAAGTACAAACATTGTTAAATGTACGTTATTTTGAAGTATAAAAATAAAAACAGAGAGAAAAATAAAAATAAAATAATGTTATAAGATAATTTTAAACATATGTTATAAATATCATGATAGATAGAGTCATACAATGTAACAGTTATTAAACATTGGAAAGTTATTAATTAACAATTAATAAAAACAAAAAATAAAAAATTTATTAATGTGTGATTTAATTTTGAAGTAAAAATATTAAGAATAATACTCAAAAATTATTTTCTTTAAGTGTAACGCGTTGCTGGTTGCCCTAATAATTGGTGGGGTAATATTCCAAAGACGAATTGCGTTAATGTAAAATTGCCAATTTGATATTAGCGTATGATGTCTTATTTGAATTATGGTATTATTTCTCCTGTGTTGGCTGAAAGTGATTCGATTATACAGATGATTAGGCTCACGAGCGGTTATAATTTTGTGTAAAAAAATTAGAGTTCTAATCTTCATCAGGTCATCAAGCTGGACACCAAAAATTTTCTTTGCATAGGGGGGTAATATGTTCATAGTTACCATAAAATTTAAGGCCAAAAACTTACCTTGTAATATTATTATACGTTATGTTTAGTCTCGATTTGCTATTTGCATCACAACTTGAAAAAATTTCACAGGCGTACATTAAAATAGTTATTAAATACGTTTTCGCGAGCAGCAATCTGATTTTAAAAGGGGTGCAATGTTGTGTTGGCCATAGAGTTCGTAGCATCGAGAAGGTTTTTCCACATGCGTTTGTAATATGATCCGACCAGGTTAATGTATTATTAAAAATTACTCCTAGATTTTTGGCTTTATTGAATATTTCTATTTCTTGGTTATTCATATAAATGTTGGGTATTTCGACAACTTTCTACGTTCGCTTACGTAGTAAAATAATTTTTTTTTTTTTGGATTTAGACTTAGGCCATTTACAGATGCCCAAAAAGAAACACGTTCTAAATCATCATTTAATTTTCGCGTACCTTCTTCAAATTGCTCCTTTTTACTGCTTATGTACAATTGAACATCGTCAGCATACATTCTAATGTTGCAGTGCATCAGCTGGTCTGGCAAATCAGTTGCATAAATGGAAAAGAGAAGAGGTCCAAGAATGGAACCCTGCGGTACACCCCTAGAGATGGGAAGGAAATTTGAAGTTATTGATGAGTTGATTTCTACATACTGTACTCGACCATGCAGATATGAATAAATCAATTTGGAAGACGTTGGGGAAAAGGGCATGATCTTTTCTAGTTTTTCAAATAGAATAGTGTGATCAACTGTGTCAAAAGCCTTTGAGTGGTCTAATAAGACCAACATTGCCCTACAGCCATCATCTAGTTATTTTCTAAGATCTTCAGCTACATCAGTAAGAGCTGTAATACAACTATGCTTGGCACGAAAACCGGATTGTTTACAAGTAAGAAGATTATTATCATTGATATAATTAGTTATTTGCTTATGTAGCAGTTTTTCAAAAGCCTTTGACAGGTACGGTAATATGGCAATTGGTCGATACTCGGAGGACGATTTTGGTATTGGAAGAACTTTTGCCTGTTTCCATCTGTAGGGGTAGGTGCTCGTCATGATTATTTTATTGAATATGTGGGTTATCACCGGTAAGATATATGGAAGGAGCATTTTTAAAAAAGTGGGATGAATACCGTCAACACCTGTTGCGTTAGATTTGATGGATGAGCGGCTCATGAGTACATCATACTGACTAACACAATCGTAACTGAATTGATTTTCTGGTAGTAGTTCATCCTGAAAGTTACTGCAGTAAGAGTGATTCGCCTGTTGCATCGGTATATTAATAAAATTTTCATTAATGGCATTTGGATCTGAAATTGAGGTTTCTTCATTGGTTTTTTGTTTCACTATTCCAATTTCTCTTATTGTTCTCCAAGTTTTACGTGTGTTAACTTAATTCACAAACTTATCGGCGTAAGATGTTGGACTTAGCTTATCTAATGGCTTTAGTTACGGTCTTTCTGGCTGCTCGATAGCTGTTATTCAAGTCAACTGTTTTGTAGCGCTTCCAACGCGAGTATGCATAATCGCGATCTTCTATAAGACGTTTAATCTGTGTAGTAAACCAAGGTTTTTGTTTGCTGCTTATTGTCTTTGTTTGTCGATTCGGTGTTTTACTCGTGAATTGATCAGACGTGTATTTAAGCAGTGCGGTTAAGTCAAAGTGAAAAGTGAATAAGTAGAAGACAGTGACTTTAATATTTTGGTTTGTTGTTGGAAATAAGACAGTGACTTTAATATTGTGGTTTGTTGTTGTTTAGGGTGCTCCGCAGAACAACATAGAATTTGGTGTCTCAAATTCTCCGGCCAAAAGTGTTGTTATACACGAAGTACAGAAACGCTCTAGTGGTGAATAGTCGAACGATAAGTGTGTTTCCTAGTGTCGGTACGGTTAGTGTCGCGGCTACTAACGCTGTAGTTAGCTCGTACATCGGCTAGTAGGTGGCGTTAATAACTTTAATAATAAAGTGTACGCAACCGTTGTATGTCCTTCCGTTCGGTTCGCAAAAGTCTAAGTGTCCGTTCTTCCATCGGGTTGTCCGTCTTTCCGTCGGTTTGTCCGTCTTTCCGTTTGACGAGTAAGTTGTAATTGTTGGTGCTACTCAAGGTCAGTATTTTTTTGCATTTATTTATAAATTTGGATGCCGCCTGCGAGCCGGAAGAGGGGTGTGAAGCCGAAAGGCGACGCCTCTGATATGGCCACGACGGATGGGTGTAGTGCAGGTTTGCCCCCGGCTGGTGGAAGTCTTCTCCGCCACACCGAGAGCGAACTATCGAGCACGGAGTTGGAGGAGGTGGTGAAGCGGGTGAAGGTTGTGTCGCCGAAGAAGCCGTTGTCACCCAGGTTTCGGCGTCCTGCTGGTGTTGCTTCTGGTGTTGCTGAAGCTGCTGGTGTTTTGGCTGCGGAGTCAGGGGAGGTCGTTGCAGAAGCAATGAGCGACAAAACGTCTGGTGCCAACACGAGGAAGACGTGTGACCGTATGAGGGCCCGGCCAGCACGTGAAGCTGGCATAGTTGGCAAGATGAAGGGCGTAAGTGCTGATCTGCTGGAGTTGGTCATGGCCGATGGTGTTGATGCGCGGCTTGCCAAGGCGGTCATGGGTCACGTAGGCGATTTTGAGCAACTTCTGTTTGGTTTAATCTCCGAGAACGAGCGGCTGAAGGGGCGTTTGGAGGTATATGAAGGCGGAAGGGTTGTCGGAGTGCAGCCAGCGGATTCGAGGGCTCCCATGAGGCCCCAGATGGCGGTTAGGCGTGGTGTTTCTGATGGTGCTTTGTCTGGTGGTGTCTCTGGTGGTGTTGCGGAGGTGCCCAAGCCTGTGGAAACGTGGTCCGTGGTGGTGAAGGGGAAGAAGGGTGTCACCTCGAAGGAGGTCGTAGAGAAGGTGCAGAAGGAGGTCGGCCCCACCCGTGGGGTACGTGTCCACGCACTACGGCCTATGCGCGATGGCGGAGCGGTCATTCGGACCCCGTCGGTAGCAGAAAGGGAGAGAGTGATGAAGAACGCTAAGTTCGGTGAGGTTGGGTTGGAGGTGTCGGTGAGAGACCGGACCGAAGGTCGTCGTGCAGCGGGTTCATCCGGAAATCACTCCGGATGAATTTATGAACGAGCTGTACGCGAAGAACCTTAAGGAAAGGATGTCCGAGGAAGTCTTTAAGAGGAGCGTTCGCTTGGTGTCCAGCCCGTGGAAGGCAAATGGCTGCCCGGTTAATGTTGTCCTGGAGGGCAACGCTCACGCTATGGAGCTGCTGACTGATGTTGGAAGATGTTACATAAATTCGTTCTCGTTTGCGGTGCGACATCATGACGCTGTTCCGTGCTGCTACAGGTGCTTAAGGTTCGACCACATGATTAGGGACTGTCGGATGCCTCACGAAGTTTGTCGCCTATGCGGTACCGCCGGCCATAAAGCCTCACGGTGCGAAAATGAGATAAGATGTCGGAATTGCGCTTTCAAGGGACTCCCGGCAGGGCATCTGATGATGTCCGCAGCCTGTCGCGTTTACAGCGCCATAGTTGCCAGAGCGAACGCACGTCATTAAAATGGAGCTTAACTGTCAGCGGTCATACTCCGTGATCTGCGAGCTAGGTCAGGCGATGTGTAACCTGGGCGCGAGTTTTGCCCTAGTGCAGGAGCCGTACATTACGGATGGCTGCATCAGGGGTTTACCTGGGGGTATGCGCGCGTTTACCGACGGCGGCGTGGACTGTACCGTTATTAGTAGGAGTGTTTGGGGAATCTGCGTTATGTAGAATGTTACTGACGAGCATCTACTGTAGGTTCGGAACGCCTCTTGAACCCTATTTGGGGTACATGGATTCGGTACTACTACTGGATAGTAGCTCACCTATAATCCTAGCTCTAGACGCAAACGCATGCTCTCCCATGTGATTCTCCAAGATGAGCAGAAATGCTTCTGCTCATCCGAACTACATGCGAGGTGTTATGCTTAGTGAATGGCTGGTCGCGAAGCGGCTCATTGTTCTCAATGAGCCTAGTGAGATGTACACCTTTGACGGTCCAGGAGGTTGTAGTGATATTGACGTGACGTTAGGTAATGGGAGGGTAGCTTCGGAGTTTGACATTAGTTTGACGATTAGGGATGACTTTGGGGTGATTGACCATAGCCTCATTGAGGTTGTGGTCTCTCATCATCGGGCTACGAACGGGACGGACATGCCACGCAGGTGGCGACTACATGACGTCAATTGGGACATCTACGCTGAAGCCTTTAGGGGCACAGCGCTGGATGTGCCAATTGCAGAATTTAGGGCTTGGACAATAGACAGTCAAGTCGACCAGATAGACCAATGGATGTCCACAGTGAACGACACTCTTCTGGGTCGTTGTCGCGAGACTCGATATGATGCGGAGGAATATCCGACGCCTGAGGAAGCGATTCCAAAGGGGAAGGCGTTCCAATGCTGAAGATCTTGCTCAGCGTAAAGTTGACTATCTGGCCGCCTTGAGGACGTACAAAGACGAGATTGTTCGTGTCAAGGAGGAGGATTGGAGGACTTTTGTGCAGGACAGCAGAAATGACCCTTGGGGTCAGGCCTATCGAATAGTCCGGGGAAGACGAAAACAGACGGACTTGACTGGTCTTTGTATAAGTGGAGTGACTTTACTGACGTGGAGACAGTGCACTAGCGCTTTACTTGAGGCACTTTTTCCAGGGGCTGAACCGGCTGCCCATCCTCTCTATGAGGCGGTTGATGGCCCTCCGCCACTGGAAAGACTAGAAGTGGATGTTAGCATGTGCCGAGTCAAGAGTAGAAAGTCTCCGGGTTTGGATGGTATGACTGGAGAGATGTGTAAAAGCATCTGGAAGACCATACCGGAATACCTGGAGGCAATCTGCAGGAGGTGCATTAGTGAGGGATACTTCCCTGGGGCGTGTCGGTGTTGAAGTGTCAAGGGAAAAGACCGTTTCCATGCTGCTTAAAGGAAGCTTATCGCAGGCTCGCCCACCTGTAGTTCGATCTGGCAATGCCAGCATTCGATACGTGACTCAGGTTAGGTATTTGGGCATAACCATGGGCGAAAGAATGAACTTTCTAGTTCATCTTTCGACACTGAAGGACAAGTTGACGAGAGTTGTGGGAGGAGTCAGACGCATCCTCAGGAATGACTGGGGTCTTAGCAGGAGAGCTGTCCGTACCGTATATAGTGATCTGTTTGTTGCTTGTGCAACATTCGGCTCATCTGTATGGTACGGCACCGCTCTGTCTGCTATGGGCAAGAAACGAATCTTGTCTTGTCAGAGAGTGGCAATGCTGGCTTGCATGCCAGTTTGTCACACAGTTTCGACAGATTTTCTTCAATTTTTGTTAGGTGCACCTCCCCTTGACTTGGAGGTGGTACGTCGTGGTATTATTTTCAAGGTCAAGGGACTGCCACTATCAGGGCACGATTGGTTAACTTCGACTGAAATCGCTGATTTAGACTTGAGGCAGGTGAAACTCCTGCTGGACGAGCATCTTCTTGCAAGATGGCGTTCACGTTGGACTGAGACGGATAAGGGCCGAACAACGTACGATTTTATTAAGGGCGCGACCTTCGTTAGAAACCGCCCGGACTTTGGCTTCGGCCTTAGTCTGGGCTTTTTACTGACTGGGCATGGCTCCTTGAATGCTTTTCTGCATAGAGGGGCCTGTGCGATACGCCGGACTGTAGGTGTGGGGAAGGGCCGGAGGACGTCGTACATGTTTTGACCGGGTGTTCACTTTATAGTGATATTAGGAGTTTGGATAGGATGGGGATTTTACGGACGGCGATAGGATGGGATTTTAGTAGGGCATTAGAGGACGGGCGGACTGTTAGGAATTTAGGCGAATACGCAAGGGGCGTATTCAATCGTAGGAGAACTGGACGTTTAGTATAGGTGGCCTCTGATGCGGGCATCCGTGGTGGTGCTTAACTGCTAATGGGTGGTCGCTCCAGTAGTGCACATCGTCGTGCCTGGATTTCAGATATGAGTATGACTGTTGACGGGGGCTGATACATCGGTATCTGTCCGTCCACAACGGTGCACCGTCTTCAGCTCTCTCCCTGCTGTTTGCTGTTGTTGCTGCTACCTGCTGTTCCTGTGCGTTTGTTCTGTTGTTTTATGTGTTGCTACGTTATTGTTGTCCTTTTGTGTGCTGCTACTGAGGGGGCACATGCTAACTCAGAATGCGGCTGTTCAGTGTTGTGTCCTTTGTCTTTGTATGTCTATTTTTTTAGTCGTCCAGGGCCACCAGTCCTGAACTGTTTGGAGTTCAACTGGTAGTAGCTTCGGCTACGAAGCCTGACCGGAGGCTTTATTCTGGTACCACGGGTGTCAGGAGCCCCTGGAATTTTATTCCAGCCTGGCAGTGGTGCGGCCCCGTATGGGAGCATCGTGGTGGCTGTGGCTTAAACCCAAATCGCGGGTAGAGCGCAAGCTCGGTGTGGAGTTGCATTGCGACCGAGTGCCGTGACCCATAGATCGGTAGGAGTTTTAGATAGTACTCCGCTCCTCATCCAATGGGGAGGTCATGCCCAAATGCATGCCTCAAATTGGTACTCGTACTGCGAGGGCGCCGTTGGACGCATAGTTTCTTCCCCTAAAATATGTTGGTTAGCGCGTTTGAAATTACGAAATTGTATTTCGTTAGTAGGAATTTGGAGTGGAAAGTTGTATGCCAAGAAAATACGATCGTGTCTGGAAAAACACGATGCTGATAATTGATCATATAGTAGAATGTTTGATTCATTGGACACAAAAAACAGATCAATTAGTGTGCTAGTGGTTGATGAGAAATGAGTAGGAGTATTTATATTCGTTGGATTAAGACCAAAAGATTTCATATTTATGATTAAACTTGTGTCAGCTAGTAGATTTGAATTAAAATCTGCAATTACTACGTCATTATAAAGTGGAGTTATATCTTCCAATATTTTGTAAAAGTTAGTAAGATCAATTCTATTATTGGGCCGATACACACTACCAATCAATAACTTTCTTCCTTCACTACATGCTTCAAGAAAAATGTATTCAACTTTATCGTTGGAGTTTTCACCACTTCTGGTCCTAACTTTACAAGCCAGTCCACGTTTGACATAGATCGCCACGCCGCCATATCCATCTTCTCTGTCATTTCTATATAATTTATAGCCGTTTATAGAGACCAAAGCATCTGTTATCGAATCGCAAAACCATGTTTCAGATACACATATGATATTTAAGTCAGAGTTTTCAAAGATATGTCTGAATTCATCAATTTTACTAAAAACACTTTGAGCATTTATATGGCATATTTTAAGTTCATTACTCTGTTTTCCAAGAATTTTAACCATGGAAGCAGTAACGTCTTTGGAATGTAATCTATTAACACCTATTGAGGTCATATATTAGATAAAAGAAAATAAATACCCTAACGGCAACGACAGCATTAACAGTAAAAATTATTGATTTTATTACATATAAGAAAAGAATTGTGATAAATTTATTTATATTGACATTTAAGAAAGTACTAATTAAAAATCCATTAATATAAATAGTAAAAGTAAAGTTCATGTACGATGATATTTTAGTCTCGAAAAAGCTGTGGTAGTTCATCAAGAAATTCGATTTGTATTGTATCTTCAGAGTCTTGCTTTTTATATACACAAGACCACGTAAAGTGAATGCAGTTTTTATTATTTTGTCTGTTTTCAATTTTAATGCAGATTGAAATATTTTATGGTTGTGAGGCGTTAAATTTTCGTTGGCGTAAATTGGTTCGACACTTTCAAAACCAGCGGGTTTGAGACATAACGCACTCTTATTATCACGTCTATATTTCGAAATTGTTTTTAAAAGAAAATTTTTTTCATATGGCGAATGCATTTTTACGACAATAACTTCATCTTTTGGTGAATATTGTTTGTTAGCTTTGTATATTTTTTGATGTCTATATACGTTATAAACTCGAGTCGTTGCAATATTTAAAGAATTACAAATATGACTAAAAATGTCAAACAAATTTTCGTTATCGTAGTACGGTACACCACATATTCGTATACCACCGGCGACTATTGAATTATCTTGTTTTAAAAATCTTTTTAGTTCGATTATTTCATTTTTCATATTCTTAAACTCAGAAGTTTCTGACTCTAGTTTGCGTGTGAAGTCTTCAAAAGAAGACGTTTAAGAAGGGTTTGATCGCACACGTGTGTTTACATCCACAGGATGTACGCATGCGTGTGTACCCAAGACCTTCTAGAAGGCCTTATTTGTGTACCTATATACTCACCCACAGGGTGGGTGTATGTGTGTGGAACTAAGGCCTTCGAATGGTCATCAGTCCATAGCTGTTTGGAGCCATACTGGTAGTAGCTTTGCTACGAAGTCTGACCGGAGGCTATATATTTATATATAATTCTGGTACCACGGGAAGTCAGAGCCCCTGGAATCCTTGATTCCAGCTGACTTGCGGGTACGGCCCCTTGGGGAGTATCGTGGTGGCTGTGGTTTATACCCAAATCGCGGGGAGAGCATAGCTCGATGTGGAGTTGCATTTAACCGGGTGCTGTGACCCTAAAACAGCAGAGGTGTGTAAGGTAGGCCTCGACTCCCCACCAAGGAGTGGGATTTGTTGCCCAAATGCACAAATCTTGAATTGGTACCGGAGTGTAGTTAACTACACAATGGGCGGTGGTCGGCGCATATTCCGATCCAGTGTTCAGAGTACCGTGAGGTTATGTCAACGAGACGGGTACTCACGTTAAACACAAGAGACTTCTAGTTTGGTTACGCTCTCTTTAATTGCATTAATTGTAGTTGTTTCTAATAATGTTACTCTGTTACTTATTGCATGTAAATCACTTTGTATTAAATTAAGTCTCTTGTCAATTTCACTTAAAAGTTCTTCTTTGTATTCTTTAAATTTATTTTGTATCATATCTTGTATTTGCTCTGTTAGTTTATCAAACCGTCTATCCATCATCGTAATGATCTTAAGAGGTGACTCTGTATTTGTGAGACGAGGTGTTTTGTTCACATTACCTATAAGAGAGCTTTGCAATACTTCTCTTAGATGTTTTTGTGCGGGAGTATTTTTAGGTGATGTTGTTGTTTCTGTTGTGTTTTCGTTTAACTCTTGCATATTCTTCATTTCTTCGATTGTATTATTGTTGGATTTGTTTATATTTAGTTTTTTGTTTAAAAGTTTTCTCCGTGGTCTATACATTAGTTTTGTTGTTGTTTTTTATCTTAATAATCGGCACACTTTTTTTATTGCGTTTGCTTTTGTTATTTAAGCTATTGCTTGGCAGTTTTTATTTATAATTTAGTTCAGATTTATTGATATTTTGCACAATTTTATTCGAAAAAGTTGTTATGTTGATATTCCACTTTTTAAAGTTAAAGTTAGTTATTTAAGAATTTTCGTTGATAAACTGTCAACGTTTTTTTTTTTCACTTATAAAAAATTTTAGTTTTAAATCATAAAGTTATTTTGTTGATATTCCATCAACTTCTTAAAGTTAAAGTTAGTTAAAAATTTCGTTGATAAACCGTCAATGTTTTTTTTTTTTTTTTTATTATTATTATGTTTTAATTTTTTCCGATTGACCGAGGTTCGTTTAACGACTGCGCCAGTTATAGTTTATAGTTATAAACTATGTATTATATCTAATTTTAGACTGAATGCTATTAAGAATAGAATATACTTATATACTAAAAAAAATTTAAGTAATGCGGTAGAAAGTGTTTATATTAATATAGGTTACAGATTGTTTTTATGAAGAACATATGGGTAACAAAAGTATCGACAAGATACTTTAGTTTACGTAAACATTAACTTTACATGCGGAAATCTTTGTTTGAAATATTAGTAGTTTTGGGTCACATATGTGTTTTAATTGTTAAATGCAAAAGTATCGATGAGGTACTTTTGCTTACACAAACAAAAAGGTTTTTATCGGTAACATATGTAGGTTAGTTGGTGACAAAAGTATCGAAGTGATACTTTTGTTTACATAAACATTTTATTTCAATTGCGGAAGTCTTTGGTCAAAATATTAATTGTTATGGGTCACATATGTGTGTTAAATGCAAAAGTATCGACTCTTAAACAAAAGGTTTTCATATGTAGGTTGGTTTGTGACAAAAGTATCGAAGAGATACTTTTGTTTACATAAACATTTATAAATTATTTTATGACCTATTAATACTAGGAAGTCTACTTTTAATTTAATCTATGCCACAAACCAAGTAGTAAGGTGCCATAAATCATTAGAGTACAATTGTTTAGGCTGTACCCATAACTCGTGCAATGAAGAAATTGACTCTAGTAAATTTGGGGATTATGCTAAGGAAACTGCAAAAATATATACAACCATGTACCCATAGAGAAATATGTCTTCAACAGCTCACAAAATCCTTTATCATGCAGAAGATATTGGCAACGTCAGATCCGTTTATATCCAGTATTCGAAATCAATGGAAAGTGGAACATCTGCATTTAGATGAAGAAGTCAAGAACAGAAATAACACAGAACAAAATTTGGAATATTTGCAATCAATATTTGTATCAAATGAATAATTATAACTGCCTTTCATTGTTATTTAAGTACGAAAAACATAGTATTACTATAAAATAATAATAAACAGAACCTCCCATTTTTACAGAAGCTTTTAAAACCTTTTATTCTTTTATTTTTAAAAGGTTTTTTTTTACCCACATATGTTTTAATAAATAAGAAACATTAAAAAAAATGATACATAGTTAAGAGTGGGTTAAATAGAATTATTTGTATTTCTGAAAGTAAAATAAAAATTCAGAAAAAAATTAAAAAGTTTTTTTTAGCAATTACTATTTTTTTTTTTTATTAAAATCAATTAATTGTAGCATAGGAAATATATAAGAATTATAGCGTAAGGAATATATAGATATAAATAAATTTAAAATATTTTTTAGATTTTTAACTCTCTGGTCACAAGCATTAACCGCCTAAGTCGAAAATCATGTTTTCGAGAGTAATAACTTTTTATACAAATGTAATGGGGCTTCATTATGACTTACATAGTTCAGTATGTTTTTATTAATAAATTAAAAAAAAAACGTTGTTATAGAAATGGGGATTTAACGTAAATATAAAGATTTGTTAGTAGAATATGATAGCATACATAGCTCAAATCGTTTTTAAGTTAACTTAGGCCGAGGCCACGCAATGAGCGGCAAAGCGGCGAGCAGCAGAGTGGTGAGCGAAAAAAATTAAAACATATGAAATACTACTGAAGTGGCCACACAATGAGCAGCATGTGAGCGGCATTTCTAAGCGTCTAAGCGGCGCCGCTCAAGAATACAACTTGTTCTAGTTTTTAATTGTTTTCTGAGCGGCAAAGAGTAAACATGGCAAAATTGAATGTGGAACTTATAATTTCATCTGTACAAAGCCGACCGCTATTATCGCAAGACAGATTACCAAATTTTAAAAATAAAAATATAACGGAAAAGTTATAAAGTGAAGTTGGTGAAATTTGTGATTGCACAGGTAAGATTTTATTTAATTTATATATTTATTTAATACATCTTATTTAGGTTCTGAAGTAATACATCTACACATCATTATTATTTATTATAATTATATTATTTTTTATTTCTAGGAGATACAGCGAAAGCAAAGTGGAAAAATTTAAAGGACACATTCCGAAAAATTTTAAAAAAATCCACCAGTAACATCTGGCTCCAGAGCCTACACAAACAAAATAAAATGGCAATATTTTGATATGATGACTTTCATCAAAGACACTGTGGCTCCAGATCCCACCGAAGGAAATTTGAAGGAGATACATACGCCAGAAATAAATGCTATTATTGATGATCTTCTCAGTGAGGAGGAAATTATGTTGGTAAACAATACGCCTATCAGCAGCAGTATTGAAGAACTTACATTTATTAATAATATGCGCAGCAATACTTCTACTGAATGTTTCACTCCAGTTCCATTAAGAAAAAAAAGAAGAGTGCGCCAATGAACGTTTATGCAGAATTTCTTAAATTGGAAAAGGAAAGGATGGAAATACTTAAGAAGGAGGTGGAGAAAAGAGAAGACAATTCCGACCTGCAGTTTTTTAAAAGTTTGTTACCATTTATGGAAAAATTTGATAATCTCGAAAAACTAGAAATTCGAGGAGAAATCCAAAATTTAATATTACAAAAATTGAAATCCAAAGAAAATAAATAAACAATAAGTTTACCTGAAATTTAAAAGAAGCCTTTGCTCTGCAGAAATAGCTTTTTTTTGTCAATCTGGTTTTATTGATTTGCAAGTATTTCACAGACATACGGCAATATTGCCAAACTATGTCTGGAAAGATTTAATTTAATTTATATATTTATTTAATACATTTTATTTAGTGTCTAAAATGCCAAAAATACTGTGTTAATTCATTTCTGATATTCAACGCTCTGTTGCTGCTTCTGTTGTAACGATATTGTTCAACCGTATTTATTTGTGTTGAGTCATTGTTTACTGTTGCAGTTACTTGTATATAATCAAGATCACCGTCGCCATCATATTCTCGTACAAAATTGTGCAATATGCATGCACATTTTATTAAATTAATTGCAGTTTTTGGTTTTGTTTCAATATTTTTTTTGTAAAAAACGCCATTTTGAGGTTAAAATTCCAAATACACATTCAATGCATTTTCTTGCCGTCGAAAGACGCTCATTAAAAAATTCAGTTTGCAGATTCAAATCTCTACGAGGGTAGGGTCTTAACACATACGTTTTGAGTGGGTAAGCTTCACCAATTAAAAAATTCGGTACAATAATATTTGACCCAGGCAGTGGTTGTGGTGAGGGGACATTGAATTTACTTGCTTCAAGCAATTTGAATAATGTAGATCCAGCAAATCACTTTACCATCACTTTGCTTTCCTCTTCCTCCCACTTCTATTGTAATAAATTTTTTGTCAGCGTCAGCTATACCTTGCAGTACAATAGAAAAATAATGCAAATAATTAAAAAAATGCGACCCAGAATTCGACGGACATTTAATTTGACAGTCAATGCTACCAAAACAGTTGGGAAACCTCCAACGCCGGTAATATTCGCTTATCACTTTTTTAAGGTGCTCTTCTGTAGGTATAGGCATGTATTCGTTTACAAGTTCTTCCCATATGATAATGCATGTCTCTGAAATTATATTGCTGACGGTGCTTCTACCCATTCGAAAAGCAAACGCCAAATCTCGAAAGGAATGTCCTGTAGCTAGAAACCTGCAAATAATACATCTACACAATCCAAAGCAAATAAATAAAAAAAAAACTTACCTCAAAGTTAAGACAAGCCATTGCTCTACACAAATTGCTTTTCTTTGTTTTGTCAATCTGGTGTTAGCTTCTTGCAACAGCAAATCAAAGGATTTCACAGAAATACGGCAGTATTGCCGAAATCTGTCTGGAAATTTGCGTAGATTTGTATAAGTTAACGAAATAACTTAATTGCTCATTACTGTGTTGTTTTGTTTTACTTACCTTTCAATTTTTGTGTGACATACGTTACCTGTGTTGAAATTCATTTTTGCTTGGTTCTTGTTACACTTTTGATAAATACCAAAACTGCTGACGCTATGTCTGCCGTTTTGCAATTGTATTATTTAAATAAATTGTATTGTTTTATTCCCATGATTTTACTTTTCTAGCATAAGCAAGATTGTACTTTAAATACATGAAAATAAATAAAGAAACTTCAGTCGCAGTCAAGTACTCGAAATAAATGGTTTTTATTATATAAAGAACTAACTGGCGTCCGAGCATAATTTGGTAACTAAACAAAAAAAAAAAAAAAAAAAAAAAAAACTTGTGTTGAATTTCGATGGAAAAAGAACACAAACGTGAATAAAAGAACATTAACGAGAACCGCAGTAGTGTTGTAAAAATACAAAAAGGACAACTTCTCTAATGTCAAAAGAAAATTGAAAATAATAAAAGAGGAGTTGACTAATATTAACTATTCAATTCAGTGGGCGAAATCAGGGATAATTAATTCCTTTATATTTTCTGGCTACGAATTAAACATAACTAAGGAGTTTTTTGAGAATCAGAATTTCCCTTATTCAAATCTGATTGAGGCTTTAGAATTCGGAGAAATAAAAATTAGTATGAATCAAACGACGCTAATGTATGTCGTAAATTTGCCTAGAACTGAAAAGGAAACTTGTAGAAAATTGTTTGTAAAACCTGTAAAACAAAAGGAAAAGACAATTAAATTAAGTAATGAGAATTTTATAATATGTAACAATTCTGTAATTGAAATTAAGAAACCATGCAGAATGATTTTTGATATAAGCATTTGCGGAAATGAAAATCTGGTAAATGTCACTTCATCCAAATGTCTACCAAATTTATTGTCCGGTATATTTTCAACATGTCCAACCTCAAATGATCAACACATAGCTACAATAACTGAGCTTTCCCCTGGCCTAATAATGCTGAATGGCTATAACAGTGCTATAGAAGTCGTCAGAAAAAATCTTTGGTTAAATGGAACTTATCTTATAAAATATCACAATCCCACGGTCCAGATAGAAAACCGAACTTACTATAACAACGAGATAACTATGCTGCAGCCATTACCAGCTATATTGAAAACCACCAATTCCATAGCTAAATACGAAGAGATGCTGTCTGTGGAAATGTTAAAATATCTCCATATAAATAATGCTGCGGAGATTCATCAAATGGTCCACAATTATAGAACCACACTCACAATAAGCGTCTTAATCCCCAGTGTCTTTGGCGTAGTATTGTTATTGTTATTACTGAAGAAATGGATAGAAAAAAGAAAGGCATATGAAGTCTCAGAAAAACTAAACGATGTAAAATCTCCTTAAATTATCGCTAGCATTGATACTTATCAATGCGAAATAACTTAATTGCTCATTACTGTGTTGTTTTGTTTTACTTACCTTTCAATTTTTGTGTGACATACGTTACCTGTGTTGAAATTCATTTTTGCTTGGTTCTTGTTACACTTTTGATAAATACCAAAACTGCTGACGCTATGTCTGCCGTTTTGCAATTGTATTATTTAAATAAATTGTATTGTTTTATTCCCATGATTTTACTTTTCTAGCATAAGCAAAATTGTACTTTAAATACATGAAAATAAATAAAGAAACTTCAGTCGCAGTCAAGTACTCGAAATAAATGGTTTTTATTTTATAAAGAACTAACTTATATAAATGCTTAAATTCGCCGTAATGTCGCCTTGCTTTATTTATAAGCTGAACACCAAATCTTCTTTTTTTACTTAAACGCATTAAATTCTTATAAATATGAATATGATTTTCGCGTAATAACATGAAACAAACCTCTCTTGACAATGGCATTTTAACAACTAACCGCTCAGAAATTAAGCTCAGTAATAAGCCACTTGCCGCTCAAACTCGCCGCTCTGCCGGCCACGCAATGAACGGCAAAACGGCGAGCGGCAAAAAATTAAAACATATGAAATACTACTAAAGTGGCCACGCAATGAGCGGCATGTTAGCGGCATTTTTGAGCGGCTTATCGGCGCCGCTCAGGAATAGAACCTGTTCTTATTTTTAGTTGTTTTCTGAGCGGCAAAGAATAAAAATGGCAAAAAAAATTGCTTTTCTTTGTTTTGTCAATCTGTAGCGCGATTCAGTAACTTCTTTTAACGAAAATTTAATCGTTAAAAAAAGAAATCAACAAAGTTATCGATTTTGGTATTCAGTAAAATTTTTAAACGATATTCACTATTGTTAAAGTCAGCTGTTGTTGTTATCTTAACGACAACCATTTTTGTGTTGTTTTTCAATCAATAACAAGTTAAAAAGGTGGAAATTTAGTCATACATAAATAAAAATCATAAAATAGTGAAAATATTTTGCTTTTATTATAAAGACTTTTTATATAAATAATAAATAATAACATTGACAATGGCATTTTGACAACTAACCGCTCAGAAATTACGCTCAGTAACAAGCCACTTGCCGCTCAAATTCGCCGCTCTGCCGCTTTGCCGCTCAGTGCGTGGCCTCGGCCTTAGGCGGTTACCGATTGTGACCACAGAATTTGAAAAATTAACAAATTTAAACGAATTTGATTACAAAATGTTTTTTATAAATCCCCTTTAACTTTTATTTGATAAAATAATAATTACATGTTTTTTGTTTTTTTAGTCATATGATCAGCCTCAAAGGCTTCGAAAATGTCTTCTTCAGCAAAAGTCTAAAAATGGTCACAGCAGTACCAATATGCTTCAACAAATGGTGGAACCAGCTCCATTCGACATTTATTTGTGTGATAACTGTGATGCTGAATTGTATTCCAAAGAAGCAATATTGGTAAGAATATTTGAAGTCATTCTCGCTTAAAAAATGTTTTTCAAAGTGATTCAAAATTTAGAACGATGGAATTAAGGTTCTTCACGCCACTAAAAAATCCTTAGTTAATTAAAACTAAGAATCAGAATATTAAAAAACTCAAATATATATATATATTTTTTTAATATAACAGATCGCTAAACTTCTCCATTTAAATTTGATCTCTAAAGTACATACAATTACTGGTGATATATGTCGCAATTGAATTTGATTGCATTAGCTAAATTTTCAGAGGAATTTTACCCTAGTTTATATCGGTAAAGAATATTTGCAGATCCCAAAATATAACGAAAAATTCATACAGAGAACAGATTCGTTGTGGCTGCCGAATTTTTTGCAACTCAATTTTCGTAGTCCTGCGTTTATTCATATTATTCTGTTGTAATTACTGAATTATATTTTAAAAATCACCATACGAAGTAGAAGCAACTGATTTTTTAAACAAATTTCATTGTTTAAATTTTAATATTCAGTTGCTACAATGGAATTTAAATTTTTTTTAATGATTAGTGCAACCATTTATCGCATTGCATTCAAATGCATAAATAACTGCATAAAATATAAAAACACATAATTTTTTAATGCCTAAATTATTATTTGTTTATTAATAATTATTAATAATTAAAGTAGAAAATTAATAAAAATATCTTACATGATGAAAATTGTTGTTATTTTATTATTATTTTTTGTGTGTGTTTTAATAAGCTAATACGGCCCAAAGTTTTCCATGTAATGAATACAATATTTATTAAGTTTTGCGATTATTTGCCGACATCTTCTGGGTTTCGTCTATTTATTAATAAAAAAAATTTAAACATAATATGTATAATATGTATTTAAACTTTAATTTTAAACACATAGCCAATGGCAACTCTGTAGTTGGTATTCATGCTGCTGGTGCCCCTTTCAAATTTATTGTCCGTTTATGATTAGTTGTATATAACCATTCCTTAGTGTATCTTTTTCTTTCTATATTTTCTTTGTTTAGTATATTGATTTCGAAATAAGCTGTGTGATCTGTTTATAGTACGTGCTGTGCTAATGATGTTGTCTCTTTCTGTTTGGCGATATCCAATTGATGTTCTCCCAGTCTTGTAGCTAAAGTTCTCTTTGTTGTGCTTTTATACATGTATTAGATGATAGCTCTGTTTTTCATTTCCCTTACATGCTATTTCATACACGACATTATTTTGTTGTTGTTTTTCTATTGGCGCCTTAAATATTGCACCTAGATAGGGTCAATACTACAACTTGCCTTTAAAGTAAATGTTAGTAAAAGGTAAATTTAGCTAAAGTGAGCAACTTTCTTTTATTTATTTACAAACAATCAATAAAAATTTCTTTGTGAACCGAAAAAAGAAATAAAGAAATTTCTATAAAGAAAAAAAAAAAAAAAAAAAATGGCACTAAACGCAGCAAACAAACACAAGCTCCTTTGTTAAAGGAGAAATTCTGGGTTTGCCATTTGTCCACTAGTGACATGTTGCGTGCTGAAATGAATTCGGGTTCAGAATTGGAAGCCACCTTGAAAAAGAATGTGGACGATGGCAAATTAGTGTTTGGTGGTCAATATGATTGATAAGAATTTGGACAAGCCTGAATGTAAACGTGGTTTTTTGTTGGATGGCTTCCCTCGTACCGTAGTAAAGGCTGAGAAGTTAGGCGAATTAGATGAAAATCTGAATTGGATGCTGCTATTCAATTTGCCATTGATCAAAACTTGTTAGTTCGTCGCATAATAGGACGTTTAATACACACCAGTACTGGTCGTTCATACCATGAAGAATTTTTGGCACAAGTCTAGTTTACGCCCCGATTTTTTAAATCTCTTTGGAGGGGTTAGAAGCTTTTAGGGTGATTTACGAGAAATATTTTTTTTCGGTCGAGCATATTTTGCGGACCGACGAAACTTTGACTTTGATTTGTATATAGCTTTGTGATTTAATATCGGAATATGTATATCATTGGAAATCCATTAACCCGTTATGAACCTATTTCAGTTTTTGTATTTTTTTTAAGTTTTTTTTTTTGAAAGACGTGCCATTATCTCATAAAATAATCTATATAATAACATTATTTACAACAACTGAATGAAAGCTGGGTCCACTAGCTTAATATATTTTAATTATATTTTGACCTTTTAACCATTTCAGGACCTTATATATTAGCGCTTTTACCTACACTTTTATTTTTTTTAATATGTTCCTATTTCTATTTCGTTCTAATTTTTTGGGAATTAACCCATAATTTATTATACTATTATTCTAATATTATTTATCCGTCCTATTATGAAAATTTTTTGGAAAAAATCGAGCGATTTTGAAATAAATATTTGTAACAATTTTTTTACTTGAAAAAACTAGAAACTCACCCGAATCTCTTAGCACGTGAACTTCGCAACAATCGCATCCACCAACGCCTAAAAAGGAGAGAGACTGCAGATCTCATAATAAATGCTAGAGGTTATCTAAGCCAATGAATATTTATATGTTTCGAATTTTGTAGATACATAAAATTCTTTCTGACACTGGCCGGATTTAATAAGTATTAGTTCTAAGATTTGAATAATTATTGTTAGTTCACTATGTGAAGATCAAATAAATAAATCAGTGAAGGAGCACGCTGGTGCTCAGCTTCTTATATGTATATAGCCGAACGAAAACAAAAACATTCACCAAAGAGTAAAAGTAAACAACAATTTCATTCAGTCTTATGAAAGCTTTTGAACAAAGCAGGTCTCTGTGGTTTTCTAGAATAACCGCGTATGTCATAAAATCAAAATGTTCAGGGGAGCCAAAAAACGTTATATTAGAAATTATGGGCTCGATATAAAGATTTTAGAGCTTTTTATTTAACAGTCCTGTAGATATGGACAATAAATACTTTATATAAAATTTTGAATCAAAAATCTTCAGACATGTAAATTACACTTAAAGTGTGTGCAGATAAAACAACTTACGTCGACAAACGTCGTTTTCTTTGAAAAAGGAGACTACCCATGTAGACATAAATTGTTGTTGCTTGGAAAATGGATTTTTTTGTTCGTCAACAAAAAGTTAACGGGACTTAGGATGAGAATATAACAAGTATCAAGAATAATAGTGACAAAAAATAACAGAAATAAACACACAAGTTTTTACAAGTAGTTATAAACTGAAAACTAATCCAAAACTATTTTGCATTTTTTTTTTCATTATTAACAACGTATGTCGTTTTCTAAGAAAATAATTTGTCAGCGAGCAAACGTAGGTTGACGTACGTCGTTAGTGTTGCAAATTAATTTAATAAACATTTAAGTTACGTCGTTATTTAAAGAAAAAACTCAGAAATGGTCAATATTTAAAAAAAAATTGAACACATGTAAAGAGCGTTAAAAATTAATATATTTAGCATCGTTAACTCAAAACTGACAAAATTGGACATACGCGGTTATTCCAGAAAACCACAGGTCTATGTCGCATTGCCTTTTAAAATTCATATATATATTTTTTTAATAGGTACACAGATAATATTTACAGCAGCACACAATTTTTTTGTTTTGTTAAAGCTTTTATTTTATAAATAGATTTTTAGTAAAAATAAAGCTATAATGTGGTATGAAAAATTGGAAAGTAGTTTCTTTTGTTTAAACGCGCTAAATGAAGCGGAGTGCCTGGTGTGTAACAATGTATAAATATAAAAAAGGCATTTGATCTTAAGCGCCATTATAGAAGCTGTTACCCTGAACTTCTTTTAGTTGTCGAAAACGAAAGAAAAAAATTACAATTAAAACTAAAAGAAATTTTAAAAATAAAATATAATTACATTTTAAACTGTAATACCTCTGAATGCGGAAGAATGAACACCAATGAATGTGCCTTTCGATAATGAACTCAATTATTTTCCCTTTTAGTCATTCATATAAACATTCATACAAAATCTACACAAACCAATTCAATATCGGTATTGTGTTACGTCCACGGATTTCGATCAGTGTAGTACAACTAACACATGCTCATCAATACTAACTCAATTCTCTCGATGGCCACCACTGAAACAAATACATGAGAAAAAAAAATATTTTTTTATATATGGCGATTTTTTCAGAAAAAAATTTCATAAAAGGACCGATAAATAATAGTATAAATTATAATAAAATATCTGAATAATGTGAGTTTAAAAATGTAAATGTTGTAATAAAGCACTGCACAGTGGACCATTTCACGAGAAGGCGGTCAAAAATCCATAACTCTTGATTGGATTGGAATTTTGATATCCGTTTTTTTTTTGTTTGGTAGGTGGGACTTTAGCCTTAAATTTTTGATATAAAACGTAAATATCGAACGATAAAAAAAGTTCTGGAGAGTTTAAAATACGTTTTCATTTTTAGTTGAATTTTAGTACAAAAGTGAAGTGTTAAAATGTTAAAAAAGGTTTTTTTATGTCTTGTTTTTTCAGTTCATTTTACAACTAATACTTTTTAAAAATTTTGTAAGTTAATTTTTGCCAAACTTTGGCCTCCGTAAACTTTTTAGTCCTAATGTTCACAAGGGCCAAAGGATGGCTTTTTTTGAAAGAGCCCGAGTTGAAATAAAATTTATTAAGCAGCGAACTTAAAAGTTACCTGGTTAGTTGGTTCAAGATAGAGAAGTTTCAATGAAAAAGTTGTGTTTACTTTAGTTAACAATATTTTTATTGTCTTTTTAAATATTTCTATGTCAATTTTTATTGTAAATTTATAAAATACATAAATTATTAAATCAAGAAAAATTGTTAACTATGTAAAAAAGAGTATAACTTATTGCTAGTATACTGAAAAACTACTTTAAATCTAACAATTTTAGTAAATATTTCTTCTAAATAGCCTTGATTTTCATCTTCTAGAAGTTGTTTAGCTTCTCGTCTAATTCAATAGAGGTAGTTTTCTATTTTTGTCGAATGTTGGACTCATATGGATCTGAAGTGCACAACAAAATAGTGATAAGATGTTCATTAGTGCAACATCTGGACATATTTCTTGTGTTGTACTCGTGTGAGAATCTGTAGTCTTTGTTCCTTTTTTCTTGCGCTTCTTCAGATAGATCTCCTATTGGTAGCATATTGTTTTGAATTATTTGTTCCCCATGGTAAAAAATTTTATGAACTGTGGATGGCATATATCTCCAAGAGTATTTTTCGTTATAAAGTATAGCTGTTTTATTGGCATACTCTCGAAATTTTTTGCATTTATCTTTCTGCTGCATGCTATATCTTGTAATATGATTTTGAATCGTCTTAATAATTCATGACCTACACCTGTGACAGATGCTGCAGTGTCTGGATCGGAAAAAATCTCCTTGCAGTATTCCATCATTTGAGTTTCCTTCTCCTTGTTTTGGTTGGTCGATTATGAGGTCTTGCTGTAGATATTTTTCTAGATTTTTTTTGCTTCATTTTCTTTGTTTTTTGTCGCTGTTTCGCCTAACGGATCAAATTCCAAATCACAACCCAATTTAAGAATATGCTCCATAAAACGTATTCTAGTATGAAGAGGGGACATTCCAAATTCGTAGGCTTCCTTAAAACTATCGTCTTTTGGTGGGGGTTGGCTTAATTGACTTGATTTCTTTTGGCATGTAATACAGCTTGACGATGACTTTGTTTCGGTTAAAGCTTGTGCAACTTTTCCATCAATCATTGTGAGACACATTTTAAAATTTACTTCAATGTCTTGGTCATCAAATTTAAATATTACTGGTTTAAGTTCCTTAATTTGATCTCTTATTTTTTGAACTTCTTCAGTTATGACTTCATTGGTTTCCTTTTTGAATGCAAATTTTATTGGTCTGCAATACTTTGTTGAAGAAGGAATTTCATTTTTCCATACATCAATTTCTGTTGCTCTACTAGTTGACGGCTCTAAGCGCAATGGAACGAAAGATACCATAAATAAATTAGCATCTGATGAATTTTCAGCATTAAATTGCTTGTATTGTTGCTGACCAGAGGATCCATCACACTCCCATTTAGAAATTAAAGTAATGCTGCCATATCCAATTTTTTTTTAAATGATCAGTATCAAGCGTATTTAGTAATCGTTTTGCAGTATGTTCAAAGAGATCTTGCAATTTTATTTCTGCTGAACTTGAAGAGACACTAATAGCAGATTGTGAAGGTAAGCATAGTTTTCTGGCAGAAACTAAATATCGGTACTCTGGAAAAATCCCACAATTCTTTTCATTGGTTCGCTTCCGCAATTCCTTATATTGATTTTTGATCAACTTCAAATCCAAAAATAGGATGAACGCTTCTTCTGGAGTAAATTTCTTATCTTCAATTGGTGCTTTTCAAAATTCTCTTTGTGATCCTTGGGCTTGCTTCTACTATTTTTTCAGTTATTTCAATTTTATTTTTCTTATTTTATGTTGGTTGAATTTGGCGCAAAAATTAATCCTTAATAATTCGTTGAGAAATTTCTTCATTGATATTCTCCTGCTTGCGCCCTCGAGATCTTTCACTATATCCGCCAATTGATTTTGCTGGTCGACCCTTTTTTCCACTTTCGTTGGCAGTTGTAAATGAACTCTCAAAAATAAGTTCCTTTAATAACCAGTCTTGGTGACGTTTGTACATCTTTGCCTTGCTGTGAGAGCATTCAATGTACCGTTTTTTTAAATTTGATGCAAAAGTTGTAATTTTTCTTTATGTATTTCAATTTCTTGCAGGTTACAATTCTGAAAGAAATAGTTGCAAAATTATATCGTCTACTTATTTTTGTTGAAAATAATATCAGCGAGATAATAATAGTACTTAGCCATTGTTCAAACTGTAATGAATAATAATTGTGGAAACATTACTATAAATACTCTTTCTTGCAATTATTTATTTATTTATTTATTTATTCGTTATTGGTCTATGGAATTAATCCTTACAGACTATTTACAAAGAAAAACATTTAAAAATTAATTTTAGTACATAGATATTCATGAATTTAGAAAGCATATTATTTTACTTTTAATTAGATTAGTATTTAATGAGAAATCAATAAATCTATAAAGTTCATTAAATTGAATACACATTCTCCTGAGAGGGTCTGCATTTGCATAATTAGCTCTATAGAACTGTACAGATAAAGGTGAGAAGTAACGTGTTGGTCGTTCAGGAATGTTGAATGATATATTGTTAATCTGGAAACCAGAACAAAAACATCACCATTAATTATATTAAGAAGAAATGAAACATTTAGCATAGTTCTCCGGCTTTTTAAAGTTGGTAGCTTAATAAGGGCAAGTCTGCTGGTATAGGATGGAATATTACTTGGATTGAAGTTTAAACTCCGAAGACAAAACAAAAGGAATTGTTTCTGCACAGATTCCAGACTGTCGGCATGAATTTGGTAGATTGGGTCCCAAATTATAGAAGCATATTCCAGGATAGGTCTCACAAGTGACGTATATAAAGTTTTGGTGACATAGGGATCATTAAACTCTTTAGCCCAACGTTTTATGAAGCCAAGTACACCTCTGGCTTTGTTGACAGTAATTGTTTTATGAGGAATAAAGGTCAGTTTATGATCCAATAAAACACCAAGATCTATATAGTTATCTACTTTATCGAGACAATAATCACCCAGCACATAGTTGACAGATATCGGCCTCTTTCTGCCGAAACGCATATGTTTACACTTTTTAAGGTTTAGCTCCATTAAATTTAAATTACACCAAGAATAAAATGAATTCAAATCATTTTGGAGAAAAACGTGATCAGAGTGTTGATTATAACAGAAGAAAATTTTGACATCATCCGCATACATCAAGATGTTTGAAAAACGAATAACATTCGGAAGATTGTTTATAAACAAAGAAAAAAGAAGCGGTCCAAGATGGCTGCCTTGTGGTATTCCCGACATTACATCTATCGGCTTTGAAGTAACAATTTTAAAACATACTTTTTGTGTTCTATTGGTTAAATAAGAATATATCATCTTTGCGCAAAGATTTGAAAATCCCATCATATGTAATTTCTTAAGAAGAAGTTTATGATTGACTTTATCAAAAGCCTTGCTGAAGTCGGTATAAATTGCATCTGTTTGTTTGCGTTCAAGAAAACCACGGTTGACAATTGTAGTAAATTGTAATAGATTTGTAGAGGTTGAACATCTTTTTTGGAAACCATGTTGGAAGGGAGAAATTAACGTATTTACTTGATGGCATAGATAATCCGTTATAATTTTTTCAAAAATTTTAGGTATAATACTTAATTTAGCAATTCCACGATAATTAGTAATATCAGCCTTGTTACCAGATTTGAATAGCGGAATAATGAATGAATCCTTCCACATAATGGGAAAATAACCGTATTTAATTGAGGTATTAAACATGAGTGTTAATGGTACAGCTAAAACATCAGCACATTTTATTAAAATACAGGACGGAATTTTATCTGGACCACTGTTACAGGAAAATTTAAGTTTTTCCATTTATTAGAAACAACAGATATAGCAAGAGAAGGAATGGATCTAATTTGAGTAGCAGTCAGTGAATATGAGCAGATATTAGAATCATCAAAAGTTGCATCGGAGTAAGTACTTGAGAAGAAGTCAGCAAATAAATTGCATACAATAGTATCATCACAGGATTCATTATGTAGAAATTTCATAACAACAGGATAGCCCTTAGTTTTTCTCTTAGAGTTAACAAATTTGTAGAATGACTTCGGATTTCGTTTAAAATTATTTTTCATTTTGTTCAAATAGTTTAAATAACATGAATTATTCAGAGTATTATATTCGGCACCACAAATGGAGTATTTTCCATGATCAACAAGAGATCCAGTTTTCTTATATTTTTTGTAATATTTATTTTTTTTTATTCTTGATACTAGCCAGTTTCCTAGTATTCCAATGCGGTCCAGAAAGGTTTTTCAAAAATTTTTTAGGAACACATGACTCAATAAAAGAATACATCTTGTTATAGAAAGCTTCAGTCATTTGATCAATGGCACGAGTTGTACCAGTAGATAACGATAATAAATCATGCCAGTTTGTATTATTTATAAGTTCATTAAACATAGTGTAATTCGTTTGAGCGAAACAAAAAACTTTAACACTTTTTTTAGGTGTGTCTACAAGTCCAGATGGAATGGATATATTTACTTCAATAGTAGGGTGATATCCATCTTCAGGAATAGAAAAAAGGGTTTGATCGCTTCGTAAAACATTCAGTAACTTCATTAACAAATATTAAATCCAATAATTTTGAATGATCATTAAGAATTCCATTTAATTGAAAAAGATGTAAATAAAAAAAAAAATATTAAAAAGCTCATCACATTTATCATTTGATTTAGTCGGAACAAGGTATTTTTCTTCAGGTAAGAACTTCCACGAAATTGAAGGCAAATTGAAATCTCCAAGAACAAGAACAGAGTCATCCGGATTTGCAGAACGTAGAACAGATTTAAATATTTTCACCAGTAAGATCTTTTAGTTTTTTGGAACATTTGAATCAGTTTGAGAAAGGCGGCCAAAATTGTTAGAATTTTGTCTAAATATATGTTCTCGAGCCAATGCATTTTCAGGCCAAAAGTTACGATCAATAACACGGTCAAAAAGATCATAAGAAATGGTAATTTTAAAGGATGTGATAGATCTAGGTTGAGAAAAAACGAACTTATATGTCGAAATTTCTGCGTTTGGGCCCAACTTAGATCTAACAAAGGCATCAACATCTTCAGCAGTAGTTTCAATCACTAAACGCGAGATAAAAACATTTTTTTTTTTTGGAGGAACAGCTCTCAGCGAAACGATTTGACCAGCATTTATCACAGGACAAGTATTTATAGAAGGCACGGGTTGATTTAATTGCACTTCAGCAAAGCCCACAGGCAAATCAGCATTACAATTAATTACTGAGGCATCAGATGTTAGTGTTACTGAACTCGTAGGAACAGCAGGAAGATTATCAGATTTATCTTTATTTGTATTTCGTGACGATTTACGACGTTGTGGAGAAGATTGAGGTGGAGATTTTAAATTATCTAATGATTTATAATCATCAAATAATTTGCCATAACTAGATATAGACATCAATAATTTAGTTACCTTTTCCTGGATATCATTGTATTCCTTTTGTGTATCATTCAAAAAACGGTAGAAATTCACTCCGATTTTCCTGCATTTATTGCAACACCAATGTAACAATTTATTATTATATAAAGCATCAGCAACTAGTCCAGAAAGACCACTACATTTAGTATGACATAGCTCATGGCACAGCCAACAAGTGATCATTTTTTCCCCATCACCTTTAATGGTACAATTATTCATCAAACAAGCCAGTATTATTATTAGCAATGTGGTAACACTTATTGTATTTAACAAAAAATGAGATCAGATGTAAGTTTAAAGATGTTTTATTGTGTATATATTGTTATACTGAAAATTTGACTATTAATTTTGCGCTTTGTTTGTTCTATTGCAATTAAGGAGTATGTACTTATTTTGATTTTTATTATGTTGTTATTGTTGTTGTGAGAGAAGATTATCGTTTTCTTTTTATGCTTTGAGTTTTTAATGTTTGTAATATTATTTTATTTTATTTATGCTTTGTTGAATTGTAAATATGCACTTGTTATTTTGATTCTTAATTTGCTATTGTTGTGATGTAAGAGAAGTTGTCGTTTTCTTTTTATGCTTTGTTCACTTAGTTTCATGTTTTGTAATTTTAATTTTTTTTATTTGTGAAAATTAAAGATTTTAGATTTATTTTTGAAAAATTAAATGATTATATATAACTTTTTTGAACTAATTAATTTCCAATATTGTTGCTGCAAGTTTAAGCTTTCATTTAATAAGTATAAAAATCACAGTAGCAGTTATATTTTATGACCGAGCTTGTCGACAGTTTTATACTTGATATAAATATGTAAAATTTTTTATCTTTTATTACCACTTTTTGCAGCATAAACAAGTAAGAAAATTATAGTCGGTTCAGACCGACTATACGATACCCTATACCGTAGTTTAGAAAGCCTATCTCTTCGATCCAATTAACTCGATATAGAAAATAAGCATAAACCAAATTTGAAATATTAAAAGGTTCATATCGGATGCTATATTTATATGGGGAATAGTGTAATGGTGCGGTGTGGTTGGAATTTCCGCTTCCTGTTTCCCTGAGCCTTTGCGGTACGCACGTGTTGACGTTGGGCCTAGCTCGCCGGATGGGTGGGGTCTTGCTCAGGCCCAGGGAAACCGCACTAGAGCATTTCACGTGCGATTTAAAAAAACTAAAAACTGTAAAAACCTATTGATACTAGGGGATGGATGGCCATACTTACTACTCCATCTAACTTGGGTGGTAACCCACTTCAATAATAAAAAGCTTGGCTTGGTTTTAGTTATGCTACATTGGGTTCACAAAAGATCTTTATTCAACCTTCATTTTAAGGTTTTTCGTTATGGTTTTGATTTGTTTTGACATGTTTAATTAAGTTGGAGATTTTAATTTCAGTTTCATTGACAAATTTAATGTAAATTTTGTTGGAAAGATTTTAATGTAAAAATGGTTAAAATTTTTAAAACAAAGTTTTATTTGAAACCTTAATACGGCTGAAAATCCAAATGTAAATTTTTATTTGAAATTTCAATATAAATTCAAATTTGACTTGAAGTTTCGATTTAAATTTGTTGGAACTTTTAATACAATCTCAATTTACATGTGGTATAAATTGGTAATTTAAATGTTAGTTTCTGACTGTACTTGAATTCCAAAACCGGCTTTATTTCACAACAGTACAGTTATCAAAGTAACCGTTACTGGTTCATTCCAGTGTAGGGTATAACTGTCATATTTGTTACACAAAATTTTGCGGTAAATTTGTAACCGTAAATTCAAGCGCGTAGCCGAATTTGAGGTGTGGTATATAAGATTTATGGAAAATGTTAATTTATAAAAATTTAAATTTTTGAAAATGTTTTTAAATTAAGGTTCTAGAAACTTTTAGTTTAAAACGTAATTGTGACAAAATTTTCATTCACTGTAATTTTATTCGCTATATGACTTTTATCAAATTTTAATTTTATAAATGTAATTTTGTAATATTTTACTTATATACATATATGGTATAAATTTTCAATTTTTGTAATTTTAATTAAAAGTATGTAGCTTAATAGCATTTTAATTAAAGGTAGCGTTTGGGGATATATTTTAATTTCTTTGTAATCCTAAGAAAATTGTAATTATTCATATGTGGGTTTTCGAAATTTCTTTAATATCCTAGTTTAAATTGAAGGTAAGTTCGTAAAATTTAATTAAATGTAATATAAAACCATTTTTTTTTTATTTACTTGCAGTCTTAGAAATATTTTCAATTCTGGTAACATATGTTAATTAAATTTAGGGTTGTTTTGGGAACTATTTGTACTATTAAATTTTCTTTCTTTCTTTAATTTAGCTGTAGTATAAACCATTGCTCTCTTCTTTTCTTTACTTTACATTTAGTCTTAATTTATTTAATTTAAATTGAGTTTATAAAAATTGTTATTTTTTTTCTTTTTTTTTTAATTCCAATTTCAAGTGAAAACTTGTAATTTTAAATTTAGTTTCACACGTTAATGGTTAGGAAATTTTATACTTGCTTACTCTTATGGCCTATAACCACCTGGAGGATATCGCTTTCCGTGCTGTAGTTCTGGTTGGGTGTTTGAGTTGTAGCTGGTGTTTACTGCTGTTGTAGAGTTGGTTTCATTTCTGCTTTCAATTTACAGGTTTCAATCAATAATTTTCAGGTTATACTTTCTGTTTCAGCTTTATAGTTTCGATAATCAAAATTTTAAGTTTTAATTTATACATTGTTTTCAAAAGGTATATCTCAAATAGTTCAATATTTTCGTTAGTGTTTTCTTCTTTTTGTTTTTTTTTTTATTAGTTAATATAATTAAGTCTCTTCACTAATAAATTTTTACAAAGATTATGTTTTTCTTTCATTATCTTTTATTTTAAATTTCTTAAATTTTAAAACTTATTTTTTTGTTTCATGTTTTCATGTCCTTAAGTTTCCAACAAAATTTTTCTTTTCAAACTTTTAGAATTTCAGCTGCCTGTACCTATTTTCCTTTAAATTTATTATAGTTGCCTTTAACACGCAGATTTTTTTTAATTTTAATTTCTCTTCTCTTAATTTAACCTGTCTTGCTTCAAATTCACATCTTCAATAATCAGCCAACATTTGCATCATTCTTTCACAACCTTAATCATTCAATTTTGCCATTCAAGAAAATGAACAAAACCAGTTTTTTTTTGGCCAAAAAAAATTCGCAATAACTCAGTTACGTTACCCATGTATATCATTATGTAATTTCCCCTTTTGCAATTCATTGTACACATAGATATACAAACACTCGTACATTCATTTCATTCTCTATGTTAAAAAAATACTAATTCACACGTAACTACGAGAGAGTACGTGAGATAACCAAGGGAACGAAAAGGTAAGCTAATAACAATAGCTGAAAACAAGTGGGGGAAAGAGAAAGATTGCAAGTTATTATCATAGGGCGATAGCATACATGAATGACTTCATGAGATACTGCAAAAAAAATGAAGAGCCTGCCAAAGAAAAAATAGAATGCAAAAGAAAAAAATTCCCGCCAAACTCAACGTATTAAAATAGAATTTTGCAAGCAGAAAAAAAAAAATTGCCAAACAACAGAAAATTTCAAGTTCAAGGTTTTCTGTTTGTATGTTTAATTTCTTGGTGTACACCCAAGGCAAAATGTTAGTACGGCCGTCACAATAGGTCGAAAAATGGACCGATCCTGACCATATTTTGAAGATCGGGAAGCAGCTCAATATGGGGCCTATGACTAAGAATTGTCCTATAGAGATTTTATTTGGACTAATGATTAATGGATATAATAAACACATACGAAACCAATTTGACTGAGATCTTTATGATAATTTGGATCTTATTGCATTTTATGTCGATTTCATAGGGGTCATTTGTATGGGGACTAAGTCAGAACATGGACCGAATTTCACCAATTTCAACAGCTTCATCCTATGGCCGAAAAAAGCTTATGTACCAAATTTCATCAAAATATATTCATATCTGCGACCTGTAGTTTAATATCAAGGTTTACATGAACACACAGACGGACGGACGGACATCGCTTAATCGAATTAGAAAGTGATTCTGAGTCGATCGGTATAATAAAAGGTGGGTCTAAGTCAAATATTTTTGGTAGTTACAACAGCAGCACAAAGTCATTATATCCAAACCACATAGTGGTATAGGGTATAAAAACCCAGACTGTAACCCCTTTTAAAAGGTGAAGCATACCTGCTCATATCTTACCTGTTATTTAAATTGTTTTCCGATTCTGTCAGGTATTTAAACTATATAACTCAAGTTACGACTATTAATGTTTTTGAAAAACAACTATGTAAATGTACCAGTCAAAATAAAAAAAATCATGTGAGTCCGATCACAAGGGAGATGTGTAAACATCTAATAATTAAAGAAAACATCAACATCATATTTTCCAATGCATAAAAAATAAGTCGATTATGCTGTTTTCTGAAATTCAATTGATGTTTTCTGAAATGCAATTGATGTTTTCTGAAATTCAATTGATGTTTTCTGAAATACAATTAATGTTTTCAGCAATTCAAATGGTGCTTTTTGAAATTCTATTGATGTTTTCTGAAATACAATTAATGTTCTCAGCAATTCAAATAATGCTTTTTGAAATTCAATTGATGTTTTCTGAAATTCTATTTATGTTTTCTGAAATTCAAATGATGCTTTCTGAAATACAATTGATGTTTTCTGAAATACAATTGATGTTTTCTGAAATCCTATTGATGTTTTCTGAAATTCAATTGATGTTTTCTGAAACTCGAATGATGTTTTCTGAAATTATATTGATGTTTTCTGAAATTCTATTTATGTTTTCTGAAATTCAAATGATGTTTTCTGAAACTCGAATGATGTTTTCTGAAATTATATTGATGTTTTCTGAAATTCTATCTATGTTTTCTGAAATTCAATTGAAGTTTTCTGAAATACAATTGATGTTTTCTGAAATTATATTGATGTTTTCTGAAATTCTATTTATGTTTTCTGAAATTGAAATGATGTTTTCTGAAACTCGAATGATGTTTTCTGAAATTATATTGATGTTTTCTGAAATTCTATTTATGTTTTCTGAAATTCAAATGATGTTTTCTGAAACTCGAATGATGTTTTCTGAAATTATATTGATGTTTTCTGAAATTCTATTTATGTTTTCTGAAATTCAAATGATGTTTTCTGAAATTATATTGATGGTTTCTGAAATACAATTGATGTTTTCTGAAATTCTATTTATGTTTTCTGAAATACAATTGATGTTTTCTGAAATTATATTGATGTTTTCTGAAATTCTATTTATGTTTTCTGAAACTCAAATGATGTTTTCTGAAATTATATTGATGGTTTCTGAAATACAATTGATGTTTTCTGAAATTATATTGATGTTTTCTGAAATTCTATTTATGTTTTCTGAAATTCAAATGATGTTTTCTGAAATTATATTGATGGTTTCTGAAATTCTATTTATGTTTTCTGAAATTCAAATGATGTTTTCTGAAATTCTATTGATGTTTTCTGAAATTCAATTGATGTTTTCTGAAACTCGAATGATGTTTTCTGAAATTATATTGATGTTTTCTGAAATTCTATTTATGTTTTCTGAAATTCAAATGATGTTTTCTGAAATTATATTGATGGTTTCTGAAATACAATTGATGTTTTCTGAAATACAATTGATGTTTTTTGAAAGACAATTGGAAAATGTTTTGAAAAGAACATATCATAATTTTTTCCACAAATACAATCAGATAAAGTCACACCGATTTACACTTCAGCTCACACCGATGTGTTACGCTGTTTTTGCGATTGTATTGTGAAATAGAAATTTACCCCCCAGCGCGTATAGATGTTTACACATCAAAAAGATTTTACGCATTAATATAATTTAACAATTAAACGCATTATGTCTCAACCCTTTTTTATAAGTATATAACAACTCGTGTCAACTCTACCGTTTCCTTTTTCTGCCAGTATAAAAAACAAATAAACTCATGCAAAAAATACACCGGTACGACCAACTTTTGTATTCATAACACACAGACGGGCGGACGGACATCTTTAAATCGACTCATAAAGTGATTTTGAGTCGATCCATATAATAAATGATGGATTGGCAACCCTGCTTGTAACCTGTCAAAACGCACAAAGTTCTTGCTGGGATTTTAATAATTTAGTTTGCTTATTAAATCAAAATAAATACAGTTAAAACTATTAAAATATTTATATATATGTGAGTCGTCGTTGCGATCTGTTGGAGTACATCACATTTATTGGCTATCAACCCCTATTTCCAAAAGTGGCTGCTGTGTAATTATAATTATTTGGTTTCTTTTTGTTTACTGTTCTTCGCCGTAACAGCCATTTGATTGTTGTTACTGCTGTTTATTTTGTTACATTGGTTGATTTTTTTTTGTTTATGTTTTTGTTTCTGCTTCTGCCTAAACGTTTAAAAAATATATGAACAACAAACGTACTAGACAGTTGTCCCCAGAACAGCTGATTTCTAACCAAAATAAAAAACAAAATACTCAAAATATTACAAGTAAACAAATTCAACAAAATATGGGAAATAACCAAAATTCTGCTTCGGATGCTTTTTCATGGAACAAACTTTGTAGCCTGAATTACAAAATTAAACAACTTTAGTTGTTTGTGTTTATTTTAAAACTAAACTTTATTTTGAAATTTTTTTAAACTTAAAGATATGAATTGTCGCTATTCTCCAATTCAGTCTAACTTAGAGCTAAAATTAAAATTAAGAGTCAGCAGTCTGGCAGTTATGGAATTGTGGTTGTACACAAAAATAAAACTATCAGATTGCTGTGGAGTACAAAATATGCTTATATGTATGTATATTCAAATATAAAAATTAAAATTAAGAGTCAGCAGTCTGGCAGTTATGGAATTGTGGTTGTACACAAAAATAACTATCAGATTGCTGTGGAGTACAAAATATGCTTATATGTAACTCCTCTACCCTTTGTGAAAAAATTCTCCTGAATTTAATTGTTTATTCTTCTATTTCATATTTCTTTTCAATTTCTTTTATTTTAGGAGAGGGTTCATTTATATTAATTTTTACTTGATTTTTCTTTCGAAAACAAATTAGTACACTAATTGTAATAAAAATTATGATTATCATTGAAAAACTTATTCCATAGCTTATATTTCTATGTAACTTCAATTCCTTTATTTCTTTTATATTTTGATAATTGTTTTCATATGGTATATTTTGAAACGATATATTGAAATCTTCTGTAAAGGCATTTATATTAGTTTCATAGTTAAATTTGTCAAATGTCATTTCATTTTTGTTAATATATACATAATTATCAATTTGGATTTCACAATTATAATAGGATATTAAATAATTTCCACTCAAAACAAATTCCCTATCGTCACAATTTTGAATCAATTTTTTGCTTATGGCATTTTTTATTATAATTGTTTCATCATCGACATTTATTATTTGAAATTTTTTGTTTTGCCTTAACTTACAGTTTTTTATGAATATACAGTTTGAACTTATGTCCATGTATTTTAATGGGGTATTTTCCTTGAATTTGTATGTTGTGTTATCAACATTTACAAAATATTCTATATTATCATCCATTTCATAAAAGTTTGAATTTGGCATTGGGAATATGGCCTTTAAATCAGTGGTATAATAATTTAAAGGTATTTTTAGGGCAATCACTAATAAATCGTCTTTGTAGTACATAACGTCTAGTTTTATAAGTTGAAGCTTGTAAAAGTCAATGTTGTAAGTCATGATTTCGTCAGATGTAAGTATATTTGGGTGTAATATGTGGTTCTTAGCCGAAGCAATGCTGTTCTGTATCTGATTAACTTTATCTTCAATGTAATTCAGTTTCAGTATAATGTCCGCATATAGTACTTGAACTGCAATATGATTATTTTTCGCCTTTAAATCTTCAAAGGCAGTATTGATAGTATTGCGATCTGATTGCATAGTAGACTGAAGCAAATTGATACTTTGCTGAAAGTGATCATTTATTATGATTTGTTTGTTGAGGTTTTCTATAGCATAGTGATTATTTTCGGATACCAAACTTAAATGGGTTAAAATGTCATTTCTATCTTCGTTATCCATAGTACCAAACAAAAACCTTTGTGCTGAACCAATAATATTCAGTAATCCTCTCTTTTTCCTGTGAGAGGAGTTTCGGGGGCTAATTGATTTAATTTTTGTTTTTAGTCTTTGTATTTGACTTTCCATAAGACCATTTGGGGGTATATGTAAATTTGTTATTTTTAATTCTATATCTTCTATTATTTTATAATATTGATTAGTGTCTATTAAGTGAAGTACAGTAATGGTTTGATTAATTATTTCCACTGGTCTAATTCTAATTATTTCAAATCCCTTGTTCTGATGAAGTGTGCTCACTTGAAGTGTACCTTTAGTTGTTGGGATGATTGTCAGAGCAATTATCATCCATATGAATTTCTGAAAATTTAAAAGGACGTTTGATATTAGTAGGGTGTACATTATCTAGTCTTTGTTTTCTATATTTTGGTACTTCTTTATGTCTTAAGCTTCTATAGTTTTTTATATAGCCCTCTCTTCTGTTTTCGATATATTCTTCTCTTTTCTCGTTTTCTTTTTCTAGTACTCTTTTTTTGTTTGCATCAATTCTTTCTTTTATTATATTGTGATCTATTTTATGTTGTTCCACCTCAAAGGGAGTACATTTAATTGATGAATGGTAAGTATTATTATAAAATTTAGTTGCCCTTGCCATTTGTGATATAATTGGTATATTGTCCTCTAGGTTTAATACTCTAATCTTCTCGGTTATGGTATTATTAAGTCGTTCTATGTCCGAATTTCCTGTGTGGCTATTTGGTTTTGTTGCATGATATAATATATTGTTATCGTCTAGGAATTTTCGAACATTGACTGTGTTCAACTCGTTGTCGAATACGAGTTTTTTTACATTGCCCTTAATAGCTAGAAATTCTCTTAGTTTTTGAATTATGGTTTGATTATTTCTGTCAGGAAGGTGGAAATGAATTGCGAACTTTGAGAATTTATCTATGAAAATAATGAACGATTGTTTCGTGTTTACGTATGTGTCGACATGTATTATTTCATTAGTGGTGGGGGGACTTTCGGTAAGGCGTAATTTCGGTTTTATTGGGTTTCTATCATATTTCGCAGATGTGCAATAATCGCAGTTATTTATTACTTCATGAATCGTTAATTTCAACTTGGGGTTATATATTTTGTGTTTTATTCCTTCGTATGTTGGGTTGATTCCGGAGTGACCTGTTTCATTTTTATGATACAACGATATTTGTTTTTTCAGTTCATCAATATCTTCAATATCTTTAGCAAAATATGAACATTTAAAGAACTTCACATCGGTTCTATTCTGGTATAAATTTTCTATAGCTTTCTGGAATTGATAATATTTTCTTTCATTTACATTTGAAAACACTGCAACCTGTCCCTTAAGTGGGAATTGTTTGAGATAATTACCTATCTCCGGGGAATTTAGGTCATCGTTATGCAGAAAGATTCTGATTTTGTCAAATATACACATGGAGTCCATAGTTTTTCTTTCAGTTATTACTATTTGAAATTTAAAGCGATTAACGACTGTGGTTAAAATTTTGAAATTGTCGTTTACATTTTCCTCTTGAGAATGCATTGTTTCGACCTCTAATGATGATGTGGATCCATTTTCCATCAAATTTTCCCCTACATTTATATTTCCCGCTGAATCTCCCTCTTCGATACGACTAAGAAAATCTGCAATATGATTTTCTTTTCCCTTAATGTACTCAATTTTGGCATTATAGTCCATAAGGAGGACAAGCCATCTTTGTAATCTGGGGTTAATGTTTTTGCCATTATTTTTGGCCTGTAGCCACTTAAGTGGTTGATGATCTGTACTGAGATCAAATTCAACCCCGTATAAATAGGGTCTAAAATACTGAGTGCCCCAGACTATAGCCAAGAGCTCTTTTTCGATGGTTGAGTAATTCTTCTCGTGGTCGTTAAGTGTTCTGGATGCATAACAGACTGGATGGCCATCTTGTGTTAAAACAGCGCCCAGTGCATAATTGCTAGCATCTGTTATTAATTTAAATTTTCTATTGAAATTTGGGTACCTTAATATGGGAGGGTTTATAAGAATGTCCTTTAATTTTTGAAAAGCTGCAATGAAATTGGGATCATTGACATTGACCTTTTCATTTTTCTTTAAAAATTTTGTCATTGGGAATGCAATTTTGGCATAATCCCTTATAAATTTCCGATAAAACCCTGTCATCCCTAGGAAAGACTTAATTTTTCTCTGTGTATTTGGAATTTCCAAATTTTGGATAATTTTAACTTTCCTTGGATTAGGTTTTACACCCTAAGGGGTGAGAATATGACCTAAAAACTCAGTTTGGCGTTGCAGAAAATTACATTTATCAATTTGTATTTTCAATTTAGTTTCCCGGAGCCGATTGAAAATTTTTTCTAAGTTAAGTAAATGCTCATCTAAAGATGTGCTAAATATTAGAATGTCGTCTAAATATACGACGCAAATTTTATTTATATAGTCCTTCAACACGGAATTCATCAGCCTTTGAAAGGTCGATGGTGCGTTTTTCAACCCAAACGGCATTCTCATGAATTCATAGTGACCGAATGGGGTAGAAAAAGCGGTTTTCTCCCTATCCTCCGGTTGTACCAAAATTTGGTGGAAGCCTTTTGCGAGGTCGAGGGTTGGAAAATACTGTGCTCTACCCAATTTATCAAGTATAGCTTCCATATGCGGGATAGGGAATTTGTCTGTTCTTGTAAACTCGTTGAGTTTTCTATAATCCACAACGAGTCTCCACTTTTTGGTACCAGAATTGTCGATTTTCTTTGGAACTATCCATAGAGGACTGTTGTAAGGAGAACTACTTTCCTGAATGATATTTTGAGAGAGCATCTCCTGTATTTGATTTTGGATTTCCCTTTCGTGGACTTGGGGGTATCTATATATTTTCGAATAAAGAGGTGTATTAATAGTCGTTGGGATTACATGTTGTACCTCTTCTGTACAAGTTAAAACATCGCCATCTTTATAGAATAAGTCGTTGTATTTGTTTAATAATTTTGTTATTTTCAAGTATTCTTCGTTATTTAAATTACTTAAATTTAATTCGTCGATATTTTGAAATTCAGTATCGTTAATAGTTTGGATACTGTTTATATGATATGGAGATTCTTCATCAAATAGGATTTTCTTTCCGAATATGTCAATATATTTTTTTTCTAAATCTATTTTGGTTTTCAATGGAATAAGAAAATTCTGACCAATAATGGCATCATATTTTCTGCCCGTAAAGTTAATGATTTTCCACGAAAGTGTGCCAGGAATATTAAACTCTTTAGGCATTGTAGTTATCATGCCTTTTAAAGTTGAGTTGATTCCATTTAATGTTCGGAACATGAAAGGCTTATTTAGTTGTGTTTCAAAAAATTCATTTGGGAAAAGATTTGGTTTTATAATGCTAGTTTCCGCGCCGGTATCGATTAAGCAAATAACTCTTTTACTACCTACTGTGACCGTTATTAGGGGTAACAATCGTTTTGTGGGCTTGAAAGAAAATTTACTTCATTTTCTGTATTGCCCTCTAAATTTCCTATATCCATAGGTATGGGACTATTTCTATGTTGTTGAGATTGAGGGTTACCGGCATATTTGTTTTGAACGTTGTTTGTTTGAAAATTATTTGAAGATTTCTTATTAAAATATTGTTTATTATTAAAGTTCCTACCAGTTTCCTTTTTTTCGTTATGGCTGTTTGTGTTGTCCTGTGCTTTAGTTATTTTTCTCGATCTGAAATCTATAGCCCTTTTATCATACATTAATTTCAATTGAGAAAATCTTTTATAAAGTGAGTCCAGTGTTGGTTCTTCGTCTATAATGCAAGATCTAAATTGTCCGTCTATTTTATCTATTAATATTTCCGTTAAGTCTCTGTCAACGTTTTGTGGAGAGTATAAGTCAGGTTTTGATTCGTCGTACAGGTAACTGTCATTAAGTTTATACTTAGATTCTACAAATACCTTAAGTAGTTCATTTAAATTACTTATCTTTATACTTCTACAATAATTAATTACCGAAGAGTAAGATGTTTTTGGTCCTAAATCCTTTATTAGTTGAGCCTTGATGTCTTCCCAGCTGGCGTCGTCTGCTAGAAGGTTAATTGAATCTGCTACATTTCCAAAGAATTTTTGGGTTTTTATAATTTTTATTCCAAATTTTTGAAGTTCACAGTTATTGCCACATAATGTAATCAGGTTTTCGACGGTTTTTATAAAAGACGATAGGTTGTTTTTTGGACCAAAGGGTTTTATTTGGTTAAATTGATTTATTATCTGATTGGTGTCCAAGCCAAATATTGTGTTGTGTTGTGACTGTGGCTGATATGGTTGTCGATGCTGTTGTAAAATAGCTTCGGCTTGTTGGATTCTCATGTCATACTCCGTTTTCTGTTGTTGCATAATTTGCAAGTGAGTCTCTATTTGGTTTTGGAGGGCAGCTTTTGTTGTTGCTGCTCTTTTATTGTGGTATCCTGTTTTAGGATGAGACACTCTAATTGTTCGATCCTTTGTTGTATCACTTCAGGATTCATTTTAAAAAAAATTTTCTTTTATTATTTTAATTATTAATTTTCAACTGGGAAATATATTTTCACTTAATTATAACTTTTCTTTTAAGTAAAAGAGTTTATTCAGTTTTTATGTTCTTTGGAACACTTTTTATATTTATGGTTCGATTTAATTTTATCTTTAGATAAAATCACCGCGACTGCGCCAATTACAAAATTAAACAACTTTAGTTGTTTGTGTTTATTTTAAAACTAAACTTTATTTAGAAATTTTTTTAAACTTAAAGATATGAATTGTCGCTATTCTCCAATTCAGTCTAACTTAGAGCTAAAATTAAAATTAAGAGTCAGCAGTCTGGCAGTTATGGAATTGTGGTTGTACACAAAAATAAAACTATCAGATTGCTGTGGAGTACAAAATATGCTTATATGTATGTATATTCAAATATAAAAATTAAAATTAAGAGTCAGCAGTCTGGCAGTTATGGAATTGTGGTTGTACACAAAAATAACTATCAGATTGCTGTGGAGTACAAAATATGCTTATATGTAACTCCTGCTTGATGAAAAATTGAAGGATGTTGCTAAAAAAGAAGATGTTTTGTCAATAAAAAAAAGAATTAGATGAGTTAAGAGAAGAAAATGTTGTACTCAGAAATGAATTAAAAATGCTTTCTTCACGTATTGAACAAATCGATCGCAGATCCCGTTCCACAAATATTGTTGTCAGTGGCCTTGTAAGCGTTAATGCAACAGCTGCTAAATTGGATTTTACTGATTTATGCACTAAAAAACTAAACGTAAACACAAACGTAGTAACTGTACGTCAATTACCATCTAAAGGTACATTTATGTTCACATTGGAAACGTATTTGCAAGTCACCAATGTTTTAGCTGCCAAAGATAAATTAAAAGGAGGCACGATTTTTATACAAAAAGATTATACAAAGGATGAACAAAATACTCGTTATAATCTGAGACAATTGAACAAGAAAATTTCTCAATTTCTCAATAGAAACATAAAGGTGAGACTTGGCGAATTTTGTACTTTTATAAACAACAAAAAATACACTTGGATGTTGGGAAAATTTGTCGCATATTCTAACGAGGATGCCGATTATTTAAAAAACCTGCTGATTCAAGCCAACTACTTGGTTGATGTAATTGTGAAAGTCAACGTAACTGCAAATTCAGATGCGAGTGGCAATGGAAATATAAATGAACAATAGCAGTACAATGGTTGTCGTGTCCTTTCTTATAATGTCGCTAATCTTGCTAAAAGTGTTAATATTGGAAATTTTACAACATATATTAATAAATTTCATATATTTTTCCTATTCGAAACTCATGTTTTACCAGACAAACAAACTTTTTTCCCTAATTTCTTACAAAATTACAATTTACACTGGATCGAAGCTAAGAAAATTCACAATGCTGGTCGTGCTAGTGGTGGGTGTTTGTATGGATATAGAAAAGAATTAAAAAATTATTTAGTCTAAAATTTTTGAATCTTAATGGTAATGTTGTATTAACTGCTAGACTAAATAATGACCTTTTTTACTTTATTCCTCGATATCTCAAGCACAAGCTGGAATGTAGATTTCGAGTTGTTTCAAAAGTTCTTAACTAATCTTTGCCCTACAAATTTTTGCATTGTTGGTGACTTGAATGCTCGCTTTGGAGAAGGACAATATATATTAGATACTAATTTATTAACAAAATCAGATATTCTAAAGATAGTGTCAAATAGTCAAGAAAAGAAATTAATGGATTTAATAGAAAGTATAGGTGGTATAGTGGTGAATGGCAGAATGGATGGTGATGCTGAAGGTGATTTAAGCTTCTATGGAGGTAGAGGTAATTCTTTAATTGTTTACTGTATTTGCTCTGATAGTTTCTTGATGTTTGTTGATGATTTTAAAATTGATTGTAAGCCCTATTCAGACCATATGCCTATAGACTTTAAGCTTAACTTTCCTAATTTCAACAATAATACACTGAGAACTGATTTACGCCCACAAAAAATACATTGGAATAAAAACAATGCTGAAAGATTTATTGAAAAACTTAGTCAGCTAGCATGTACTCCACCTTTTGATCAAAATAATTCAGTTGATAACCTGGTTCTATCAATTAAGAACAAAATTCTTGATGCTACCGTAAACAAAATCAAATTTTAGCTTTGAACCCAAGCAAAAATGGTTCAATTGGAACTGTGCCCGGTCGCGTAGAAAAATGCTTAAAAATCTTAAAAAGTACAGAAAAAAACATTCACCTGCAAATAAATTAAAGTATATGACATCTAAAACCAAATACTTGAATGTGTGTCGAAAAAGTAAACTGCAACATTACAATTCTAACCTTAATAAATTGAATAATATACAGCAGCAAGGAATGGTGGAAATTGTCTAATGATTTGAAGTCTCGTCCATATTCCATACGTGGTGATTTAAGCGCTGATGATTTTCTTCAACACTATAAGTATTTTACAAAATTCAAATCCAATAACTACGTTTCATTGGTGCATGCCTTACAACGTAGATGCATTTCTTGATTCTCCGTTTGAATTGTGTGAACTTATCTCTGTTCTAAAAAATTTAAAGGTCAATAAGTCACCTGGACAGGATGGTATCAGCCACGAATTTTTTAAATATGCGCCAGTAAACTTTATTATTGAGGTACTTTATGTTTTAAATGTTATATTTCTTAAAGAAATTATACCAGCTAGTTTTAAAACTGCAATTCTTATTCCATTGCTGAAGAAAGGAGATCCAAACATTCCGTCTAATTATCGTGGATTGTCTTTAATTGATACTCTATGCAAAATTTTTAATAGCATCCTTATGAATCGTATAACGTACTGGATTGACGAACATAACATTTTAAATGAATACCAAGCTGGGTTTAGGAAACAATATTCCACCGTCGCACAGTGGGTTAGAATAGCATGTTTTCTTGGATCAAATCAGGGAAGCTATGTTAGGATAATTTTTCTTTATTTTTCAGTTAATACCATTAAAATAAGTTAAAAAAAATGTTTTCTAAGTATATTTGAGTATAATTTTATTAAGTAATGCCAAATATCAGTGTAGGTATATAGTGCAAGGAGTACAGTATGAGAACTTAAACATTGCATTTTATACATCTTAAAGTTAATCATCCACATCATCATCATTATCATCATCATCATCATCATTATCGTTATCATCATCATCATTATCATCATCATCATTATCATCATCCGCAGCATCAGCAACTTCAACATCACTGAAATAGTTCTTGTTCGGAGCTGCAGGTACAATTAAATCAATTGCCTCCTCTGGCAAGCTTTGAACCTTCTTTGCAGGCAATTTTCGCATGCTTGAAATAATTGGGTCAGAGGTTATCAAAAACATTAAAAATGTCTTGGTTTGATTTTTCGCGACTGCACTTTCGGGAATGAAACTCCCTATATTTTTTAAAATCTTTATTTCGAGCTTCTTGCGCTTCTTCTGATAACTGCCCAATAGGTAAAAGGGCATTTGACACAATTTCGGGTCCGTGAATAAAAAACTTGTGCAAAGTGGTAGGCATATTGTACCAGGGATACGTTTCAACAAAAAGTCGTCCTGTATTGTGTGCATATATTTGAAATTTTTCATTATTAATTTCATGGCCACTGGATACAGCAATAAGCAACACGTGCATTTTTTTTATTAAATTAACATCTATTTTTGTTATTTCGGCAGATTTTTCAGCGTTTTAGAAAAAAACGTCTTGCCGTATTCCCATCATTCGTGTTTCCAAAACCAGGTTTGGGTTGGTCAACTATTAATCCCATATTCTCTTTAAATTTTTTCTGAATTTCTTTTTTTATTTCAGCTACTGTTCTTTTTTCAGAATCAGTTCTAGCCTGCCACTTTTGTAAACGCATTTTATATGCAACGTGCAAAAGACATTCAAAAAATCTAATCCAGCCATGAAGACTGGAAAGGCCAAATTTTAAATTGTCTACATGTACACGTCTTTGGATCATGGCTTCTATATTATTAAAATCCTTACTTGTAGCGCCACATAAGTAACACTTTTGTGTTGATGTGGTTTCTGTTAAGGCATTGCAAACTTTTCCATCTACCATTGCCAAAATTAATTTGTGGGAAACATGTACAACTTTCTCACCAATCGTGACAGTTGAAGAGGTTAAATTCTGTATTTCCTCTTCAACTCTTTTGTTTTCACTAATTGACACATATGCGGTTTCTTTGACAAATTCAATTTTCAAGGGTCTGCAAAATCTAGTTGAAGACGGCCGTGGATTTTGCCAAATTAACTTCTCCTCAAACATAACCCTAAGTGGTACAATTGTGGTTAAAAAAACTGATGAATCACTAGCATCCGATCCATGAAAGGCTTGTTTGTATGAGCTATGGCCAGAGCTTCCATCAAAGCCCCATTTTGAATATAATACTACATTCGAGTTCGTAATGCCTAATGAGTCAATAACAGTTTCTTGAAGTTCTATTAGTTGCTCCGCTGTGTGATTAAGAAGACTTTGTAAAGTTACTTCAACGGAGGTCTCGCTTATTTTAAAGCTGGTCGATTCTGGGTAAGTTTTTTGTTTTTCAGTTTGAATATTGTTGTAGGAGGGAAATATTTGAGGAGCAGCTTGTCTAACAACATTGTATTGATTTCGTGTTAGTTTAGCTTCTACAAAAACAGCCAAAGCTTTTGTATTCGATATTTTCAAGGTGGGAAGTGGTTGTTTCAATTTTTTTTTTAAATTTATTCCCTTGCAACACTTTTCATATATAGCTCGCAACACTTTTGATTCCTCGACATAACCTTCGCTTTGTAATTTAACCTGTGAAGCATAAAGGTACTCTGGCAATGACATGGTGTCTCTTACAATCTTTGTTTTTTTATATTTACTCCAACCACTGGACTCGGTAAAACTAATTTCTTTTCGACCACGTTTTGCAGTCGGGGCAAGAGTAAAACCAATAGAGGATTCCAACCAGATTTTATTTTGAGTAATACACCTCATTTGAATTCTATGCGCTCTAGTCCACCTAGATTTAAATTCACAAAAGAAAACATGAATTCTTTTATTTAAATCACACATATTATCCTCAGAGCAGTTGGTGCGTTTTTTGATTTCTTCAGCTAAAAATGTCATCTTGTCATTCATTGTTTGAGCGCTTGAATTCATCATAATATCAAATAAGCTTCGACGAGTATAAAAAACAACGTTCGAACTTGTATCTATAAAAAAAAAAATAATGGTAATAAAAAAAAAACCTTTTCAAAAATCCCTTTTACCCGATTACTTGAAACTGCACAACACAATCACTATTTGTCAAAACAAAGAATATTATTAAAATAAACAAAAACAAAATATTATTGTGACAAAGAATATTATTAAAAGAAACAAAAATAACAACATTAATATACGGAAAAGAAGAGCACAAATAAATAGAAAAAAGTAACATGAAAAACAACAAAACACAACACACAACAACAGCACCAGTCGCGAGATCAATGTGACTTTTAGCTAATTTAACTGCTGCAACACTTGTATTAAACAATGCATGGCTTCTAAAAAGCACAAAAGGGCAGCGTAAAATTTTGCAATATAACACAGATTTATGTCCTCTTTAATATAAACTACAAATTATGACACGAATGTGGACGAATAATAACTATATATCCATTTAAAATATAAAAATATTAATTTTTTTGGCATTTTCAATATAAATAACTACATCTAAATCACTTCCACACACAATTTGATACACAAATGTTAACGACGTATTTGCAAAATAACCTGAACTTAATGGTTCCATTGAAAAATGTTTACAATACTTTTTAAAATAAATAAAATTTTCAACGGGAACGTTTTCACTTTTTTCAGCCTTTTTTGCACAAAAATTTCTATGAAGTTTGACTTTGAAGTTTCACTACAAAAACACCAGACCACTTTTGACATTTATTTTAACGACAAGTGATGTAAAATTTTATATACTGTAACCGGGTGCAAAAAATTTTAACGATACTTAAATTTTTTTTTAATTAATCCAAGAAAACAGGCTATTCTAACCCTCTGTGCGTCGATAATGTTTTCAATTTAACTAATATTGTTCATTTAAATAAACTTAATGGTAAAAACACTTATGCTTTCTTCGTCGATTTTACTTGTGCATTTGATTCGATTCCTCGGAATTCTTTGTTTTATAAACTGGCTAATATGGGATTGTCATCAAAGATAATACGTTTACTGCAACAATCGTATGATAACACCTCTAGTCAAATATTATTCAGAAACTCACTCTCCAATTCTTTCAATGTGAATCTTGGCGTCCAACAGGGTTGCATATTAAGCCCAATTCTGTTTGCATTATATTTGAATGACTTAGCAGATGCTCTTTCTGGTGGAATAACTGTTGACAACATCACCGTAAAAGTTCTTCTTTATGCAGATGATATTGTCATATTAGCTGATTCGCCCAGTGGTCTCCAAACTATGATTAATTCCCTTCATGTGTATAGTAACTTATGGCATTTAAAAGTCAACCTTTCTAAATCCAAAGTATTAGTTTTTCGAAGTGGCACTAGAATATCTAACAACTTAAAGTGGACGTATGGAGAAAATGAAATTGAAAACGTTAACTCATATAAATATCTTGGTATGGACTTGTGTTACAATTTATCCTTCAATAAACATTTGGAAAATAAACTAACAACATCAAAAATGGCAATCTCTTCTTCTTGGTCTAAGTATATAAAACATCCCAAAATATCTAATAAAAATAAGCTTAACATTTTTAGTGCTGTATCTCGTTCAATTATGTTCTACGGAGCCGAAATATGGGGTTACATGAAATACGATATAGTTGAAAAGTTATTTAGATTTTTCATTAAAAAGATGTTACTTTTGCCTAGCAACACGCCAAACTATATGCTCTTTTTAGAAACTGGTTTACATTCTTTATACATAGATACGTTAAAATTGCATTTTGATTACATCAACAAAGTGCTTAGCATGCCTTGCAACAGATTACCTCGCAAGCTTGCAGAAATTATAATTGCTAAACAAACTTTTTGGGCTGAGGTTTGGACTAATTTGTGTGCTAAAATAAATTTTGTACCAGATAATAATTCTGTACCACTGAGCAAACATTGCGAGGCAATTTTACCCCTGGTTAAAGGTTATGAAAATCAAAACTTTATTTCCGACGCTAGAAACTCTCAATTTCATGACTTATACTCACAACTAAACTATTTTTTGCTGCAAATCACTACTACGGAACTCTAATCTAGTGCCATAAGCCTATTGATAAGAGCAAGAGGAGGACTTTTGGATATAAATAATGATCATTCAGAAGTACATCAGACGGAATCTGCTCTCTCTGTAATTTAGACGCAACGGAAAATACTCTTCATTTTATTGGTACATGTCCTATGTATAATGGATTTAGAATTACATTTTTCAACAAACATCAACTAAATTCACTCGACGTTCTAAATATTCTAAATGGCGATGCCTTTAATTTTGTTTCTCTTGTCAACTACCTGGAATCTTGTTTAAAATACAGAAAATTGATATTAAATGAATTTTCTTAGTTCCTTTAAAAAATAAAATTATATATAAATATTTGTACTTAGTACTTTTGTTTAAATAATTGATGCTGTATATATGTATAAAAAATTTTATGAATTCTTATTTTTAACAGCTTTAATTTTGCCAATCTGGCTCACAACTTTATGTTATCCCAGTTATAGATCATTATTTACATTTAAACAAAATTTTGTTATTATATTAGTAAATTAATCTATTAAAAAATAAATAAATAAAAAATATAATAAATGATGGGTATAGGTCAAATATTTCTGGTAGTTACAAACATCAGCGCAAACTCATTATATCCTAACCATATAGTGGAAAACTTTTGTATTCTAAATTTTGCACAAAATATCTGATCCTGGGTCAGAAAAATTGTTCTGGTGCACATGGGCGGAAACTGGCGGGTATACAATGTGGTATAGGAGTGTAGGGGAGGGTTCGGACTACAAAAGAGTGCAATATTTTTTTTGATGGCTTTTGATGGGCAGGAGTTATGCTGTATTAAGTAGGACATTTTCGGGAAATTTAGACGTTTTTTATTTTTTTTTTAATTTCTAAACGACTCTGTGACATTATATTTCTAACATGAAACAACATTACAAAATTATTCAATATAAATTTTACTTTAAAATCATTTAAAACAAAAAAGTTACAGTCATTTAAAAATTAAAATTTACAAAGAAATGTTTAATTTTAGCAAAATACTGAGAAAGTCAATTTTCGAAGACCCTGTTCGCTGTGATATAGTTGAAATAGAGTCGAAATTTTTTGGCTCCCAAGGTTCACTTGTATATGCTTTCAAATGAATAACATCGGTAACCATAAAAAAAAAGATTTTTGGCCGCCTTCTAAAAATATGGGAGTTTTTTTTTAAATCGCTGAAATCCGATACTATATAACAAATTTATTTATAACAAATTTATATAGAAATCCAAGTCAAAGCTTTGTCGGTCTGGTCTAGTGTTTATAGCTATATACATAAGGGAACCACTAAGTAACTGATGTTGTGTCTGGTCAATTCTTTGGCAATCATCTTTCTCACACTTGACTTGTTATTTAGAATCTAGTGGTGTTGCTGTAGGCCTACAAGATGTCATATCGTGTGTTCCTTCAAAAGTTTCCTTATCTGCGATTTCTGGCGGATACAAATTTTCCCCTTTTCGCCAATACGATCGACTTCAAGACTTGAAAAATATTTCACAGGACCCTTGTCCACGACCTCTACTTCACCAGCAATCAATTTCTTTATATCCTGCTGTTCCGCTATATCTGAATGCAATAATGATTATCGTGTCACCATCATGATTTACATACACACACGGCTCACTGTCATATGATCGGAAACCAATTCCTTTCTGAATGCAATAATGATTATCGTGTCACCATCATGATTTACATACACACACGGCTCACTGTCATATGATCGGAAACCAATTCCTTTCAAGATGTTGTCTAATTTAAAATTCCATTGCCGTCCTTACCTTTAACCCATAAAGCACCTTCTTCAACTTTAGGACATGGTGAAGTTACTTATGATCAACAAAGTTCTGTTGTTGAATCATATAAACATCAGCGTCTAAATCACTAATTAAATAGGCAGATGAGACATCTATTTGATGAATATATTGTTCATGATCGGCAGCAATAGCAAAATCATCCTGATTGATTCGTAACGAACCGCTGGCGAAAAAGTTTCGATGTAATTTACACCATACTTCTGCGAACAACGTTTTGCTACAAGTCTACCCTTAAAACGTTCAATTTCATAGTTTTCATTTTTCTTTACAGCGAAAACTCACTTATTGGATACAGCCTTTTGACCTTTGAGAAGTTCTGTAAGCTCCCAGGAGTTGCTTTTGCACCATTCACGGCCATATTTACTATTCAATGATTCTTCTACTGTATCAGGAACTTTAACAATATCTGAACAAATCAGACTCAAATCGTTAAACTCCTTTTTAGGTCTACCTAGAATGCATGATCGAACCAATGGTGGTATACCAGGTCTTGTAGTCTGTTCCATTTTCTCGTTCGTATTACCTTCTTTGGCTGATTCAAAGCCTTCAAATCCATCTACATCTGTTATGGTTGATTCTTTATCACAAACATCGATGTCCTACTTATTACCAGCATTTTAAGCTACTGGTAGTAAGGGGATTTCCATTTCAATATACTGTTTATCAGCTTGTTCAACAAAGTATACATCTCTACTAACGATCAGTTATTGTGTGTCGGAGTACCCGGCCATAATATACTCCTTACCTCTTGGCCTAAATTTACCAGTTCTTCGGTTATCCAAAGGTATGGCCACTGAGCCAAAAATCCTCAAATGACCCACAGAAGGTTTATGGCCATTTAGCAATTCATATGGTGTAGCTCCATCTAGTGCTCGAATAGGTGATCCGTTTCGTAAATACGCTGCGGCCCACAAATGTTCACAAGATTAGAACCGACTAACATGCACCTTGTCATTTCAATCAACGTGTGGTTGAATCTCTCGGCAACGCCATTTTGTTGCGGAGTATATAATACCGTTAATTGACATAGTATAACTTTCTCCTTTAAATAGTCATTAAAGGTTTTATTTTCAAACTCGGTTCTATTATCACTTCTTAGAATTTTCGTCTTCCTTCCAGTTTGCCGTTCAATAATGGTATGGAATTCTCGAAATTTGCTGAAGACTTCACACTTATTCTTCAGAAAGTAAACAAAAACGTAATGCGACTTATCATCGATAAATGTCAACAAATATTTGGGTGCCTATTATGAGCAACTTTCGATTTTCGAATGTGGTCGAATTAACTGATCGAACGAATTTTCATTTGGTATTATGGCGCACATTCGATAAAATAGCGCTATTGTGAATTTCACTCAATTGAATTATTCACAATAGTACATATTTATCAGCTGGCACTAAAAATATACATTGTTTGTTTACATATTTATTAAAGAAAAAAATAATTAATTATTTATTAACATGGAATTATGGTTCTATGATCGTCTGATGAATGCTTCGTCATGAGAGATGCTTCCAACATTTTGGAAATGGATTCCACTACATAAGTATGCGAGTTTTTAACAAGGGTACCATTTGTTTACAGATTTATAGCAAATTTTCGACTACAAGGAGGCGTTTATGGAATTGCTGTCTACTACAGATGAACTGCTGTGGCAATGCACACAAGGCAGATCAATCTAATGAAATTAAAATAATTTACAACTTATATTTTCAATAAGTTTTACAAACTGCCATCCAGCATCGAAAGCAAAATTGTGTTCGATTGAAAATTCGTTGTGCAACGAAATTTTCGACCGTGCTGCCAGCTCATAATATGAATTTGACATTCGATAGTCGATGTTCGATATCCAGCGAAGATCGAAGATAGAATGCAACTCACAATAAGGGCTTTGGTTCCGCCGACGGATGACGTATTCATTGGACCGCAGACATCTGCATGAATGATTTCCAAAATTTCATTATTCATTCCACGTACTGTTTGTCCGTTTACCATTACCCTCATACTGCCAAAATTGAGGTGACCATAACGGAAATGCCATTTCATGGCTTATCAACTTCAAATAAAAAAAATATAAGGATGATTCCTCCGCGCTTATCCTTTATCGACGACGCACCGTGGACCACATTTTGAGAAGGCGGCCAAAAATCATTTTTTTTGTTACCGATTTTAAAGTTATGTTATTCATTTGAAAGTAAATACTAGTAAACCTCGGGAGCCAAAAATTGCGACTTTATCTTAACTATATCACAGCGAACAGCGTCTTCGAAAATGGGCTTTCTCAGTATTTTGCTAAAATTAAAAATTTCTTTGTAAATTTTTATTTTTGAATGACTGTAACTTTTTTGATTTAAAAGATTTTGAAGTGAAATAAATTTTGTATAATTTTGTGGCTTCCATACTATTAATGTTAAAAATGTAAAATCACTAAGTCATTCCGAAATTTAAAAAAAAAATTTTTTAAAAAAGGTCCAAATTTTCCGAAAATCTCCTACTTAATAGAGCATAACTCCTGCCAGTCAAAAGCAGTCAGAAAAAATCTTGCACTCTTCTATAGTCCGAACCCTCCCCTATACTCCTATACCCCATTATAAACCCACCAGTTTCCGCCCGTGTGCGCCAGAACAATTTTTCTGACCAAAGGTTAGATATTTTCTGCAAAATTTATGATACAAAAGTTGTCCACTATGTGGTTAGGATATATTAAGTTTGAGGTGATGTTTGTAACTGCCAAAAATATTGGACCTTTATCCATCTTTTATTATACGGATCGACTCAAAAACACTTTCTGAGTCGATTAAACGATGTCCGTCCGTCCGTCTGAGTGTTATGAATGCAAAAGTTGGTCATACCGGTGCATCGCGGTGTATATTTTTGCGTGTCGGTAGAGTTGTCAGGAGTTGTTATATACTTATAAAAAAGGGTTGAGGTATAATGCGCTTAATTGTTACAGGTACATTTACATAGGTATCTTTCAAAAACAATAATAGTCTGAATTATAGAGTTATATAGTTTAAATACCTGACAAAATGGGAAACAATTTAAATAACAGGTAAATGGTAAAAAAAAAACTATTGCGATATGAGCAGGTATGCTTCACCTTTTAAAAGGGGTTAGGGTGTGGGTTTTTTATGCTTCTAAAAGTGGTAATAAAAGATAAAAATTTTTATTTTACATAATTGCAAGAAAGAGTATTTATAATAATGTTTCCACAATTATTATTCATTACAATTTGTGCAATGGCTAAGTACTGTTACAGAGATCTGGCAGATATTTATTTTCAACGAAATGATGTAGACGATGTAATTTTGCACATAATGAGCAGCGACTTCTTTAAGAATTGTAACCTAGAAGACATTGAAATGCACAAAGGAAAAATTAATAATTTTGCATCGAATTTGAAAAGACGGTACATTGAATGCTCTCATATCAAGGCAAAGATGTACAAACGTTACAAAGACTGGTTAATAAAGGAACTTATTTTTGAGAGTGCATCTACAACTGCCAACGAAAGTGGAAAAAGGATCGACCAGCAAAACCAATTGACGGATGTAGTGAAAGATCTCGAAGGCGCAAGCTGGAGAATATCAATGAAGAAATTTCTCAAAGAATTATTAAGGATTCATTTTTGCACCAAATTCAACCAACTCAAAATAAAAAAAATAAAATTGAAATAATTGAAAAAATAGTAGAAGCGAGCCCAAGGCGCACAAAGAGGAATTCGAAAAGCATTCCTACACCAATTGAGGATAAGAAATTTACGTCGGAAGAAGCGTTCGCCCTATTTTTGGATTTGAAATTGACCAAAAATCAATATAAGGAATTGCGGAAGCGAACCAATGAAAAGAATTGTGGGATTTTTCCAGAGTATCGAGATTTAGTTTCTGCCAAAAAAGAATGCTTACCTTCACAATCTGCTATTAGTGTCACTTCAACATCAGCAGAAATAAAATTGCAAGTTCTCCTTGATCATACTGCAGGACTATTGCTAAATACGCTTGATAATGATCATTTAAAAAAAATTGGTAATGGCAGCATTACTTTAATTTCTAAATGGGGATGTGATGGATCCTCTGGTCAGAAACAATACAAGCAATTTTATGCCGAAAATTCATCAGATGCTAATTTATTTATGGTATCTTTCGTTCCATTGCGCTTAACAAAAAGGTATAGCGTCTTAGAGCCGTCAACTAGTAGAGCAACAGAAATTGATATATGGAAAAATGAAATTCCTTCTTCAACAAAGTATTGCAGACCAATAAAATTTGCATTCAAAAAGGAAACCGAAGATGTCATAACTGAAGAAGTTCAAAAAATAAAAGATCAAATTAAGGAACTTCAACCAGTAATATTTAAATTTGATGAACAAGGCATTGAAGTACATTCTAAAATGTGTCTCACAATGATTGGTGGAAGAGTTGCACAAGCTTTAACTGGAACAAAGTCAACGTCAAGCTGCATTATATGCCAAAAGACATCAAGTCAATTAAGCCAACCCAGAAGACGACAGTTTTAAGAAAGCCTACGAATTTGGAATGTCCCCTCTTCATGCTAGAATACGTTTCATGGAGCATATTCTTAAATTGGGTTATGATTTGGAATTTGGTCCGTTAGGCGAAACAGTGAGAAAAAACAAAGAAAATGAAGAAAAAAGAAATAAAAAAAAACGAATTCAACAAAAATATCTACAGCTAGACCTCGTAATCGACCAACCAAAACAAGGGGAAGGAAACACAAATGATAGAAATACTGCAAGGAGATTTTTTCCGATTCGGAAACTGCAGCATCTATCACAGGTGTAGATCATGAATTAATAAGACGATTCAAAATCATATTACAAGTTCTAGCATGCAGCAGAAAGATAAATGCAAAAAAATTTGGAGAGTACGCCAATAAAACAGCTATACTTTATAATGAAAAATACTCTTGGAGATTTATACCATGGGGAACAAATAATTCAAAACAATATGCTACCAATAGGAGATCTATCTGAAGAAGCGCAAGAAAAAAGGAACAAAGACTACAGATTCTTTCGCGAGCACAACACAAGGAAAATGTCGAGATGTTGTACTAATGAAGACCTTATCACTATTTTGTTGTGCACTTCTAGAAGATGAAAATCAAGGCTATTTAGAAGAAATTTTTACTAAAATTGGTTGATTTAAAGTACTTTTTCATTACACTAACAATAAGTTACACTTTTTTTTATTTAGTTAAAAAATTTTCTTGATTTAAAATTTTATATATTTTGTAAATTTACAATAAAAATTGTTATATATCATAAATTTACCATAAAAATTGATATAGAAATATTTAAAAAGACAATAAAAAAAATTTAACTAAAGCAAAAACATACGAGTTTTTCATTGAAACTTCTCTATCTTGAACCAATATAAGGTAACTTTTACGTTCGCTGCTTAATAAATTATATTTTAACTCGGGATCTTTCAAAAAAAAAAAAAAAAAAACAACCTTTGGCCCTTGTGCACATTAGGACTAAAAAGTTTACGGGGGCCAAAGTTTGGCATTTTCTGAAAAAATAAACTTAAAAAATTGTTAAAAAGTATTAGTTGTAAAATTAACTGAAAAAATAAGACATTATATTAAAAAAAACCTTTTTTTACCTTTTAACACCACTTTTGTACTAAAATTCAACTACAAATGAAAATGTATTTTAAACCCTCCGTAACTTTTTTTATTTTCGGTCGAGAATTACGTTTTATAGCAAAACTTAAAGGCTAAAGTCTCACCTACTAAACAAAAAAACCGCATATCAAAATTCCAATCCAATCAAAAGTTATAGATTTTTGACCGCCTTCTCGTCAAATGGTCCACTGTGCGACGTTTTTAACAAAATATTGTCAAATTCCACCGCTTTAGCAACAGAAACAATATTACATTGCAATCCAGGCGCAAGCAAAACATAACCAATGTGATACTATGTTTGTCAACAGTCAAACGCACCGTGCCTTTACCTTCTGCCTTCATACAAATGTCGCCAGCAAGCATGATCGTTTCATCATGGTGTTCGAACTCATCAAACATGTCGCGGTTGCAACACAAATGCGATGACGATCCACTATCAATGCACCAAGCATTAATCTTCAGATCTCTGTTTGCTGTAGAAAATAATGAACTTTTGTTGTTGTTGCTATTTTGTTGTCTAATTTTGATAATTTTCTCTCTTTTGCATTTTACACTGAGCAGCATAGTGGCCTTTGCGTCTACAGTTACAGCATCGCACATTTTTGATATTGTTGTTGTATTTAGAATTTGCTTCATTTGTATTTTTATTCTGACAATATTTATTTTTTGCACCGTTACTTTCGCGTACCATAAATGCCTGTACTGTACCTCCTTAATTGTTGTTGACCTTTTTTCGCTCACCTTCTATCAATTTCACCGTTAATGATGTAAGGGATGGAAGTTCATCTCGTGATTCCAGGGCAACGACATGTGGCTCTATGACGCTGGGATACTTGCGAGAAGCATTATCACGATCAACTCTTGAAGACTTACTCCCGTTTCTGCCAACTTTTCCACAACCGAAGCAAACTTACAAATATAACGCTGCATGTACTCACCATCAGATATACGCAAATTCAAAAGCTGTTTAAACAATGTCACTTTACAAACTGGTCCTTTTGGCCGATAAACCTCACGAAGAGTATTTCAGGCTTCTCGAGATGTCGGAAAAATTTTTCACATGGGCAATTTGCATTGGAGTTATACTCAATATAATTATCACGAACAACTCCTGAAGATTTACTCCCGTCTCTGACAATTTTTCCACAACCGAAGCAAATTTACAAACATAACGCTGCATGCACTCACCATCAGACATACTCAAATTCAAAAGCTGTTTAAACAATGTCGCTTTACAAACTGGTCGTTTTGGCCGATAAACCTCACAAATAGTATTTCAGGCTTCTTGAGATGTCGGACAATTTTTCACATGGCCAATTTGCATTAGAGTTATACTCAATATAATTGCTACCATCGCCTTTTCATCCTTTACTTTCCATGCCGCTAATGCCGTCGCATTCTATGGTTTAACAGCATCCGAGACCAAGGACCACAACTCTTGGTGTATCAAAATACTTTTCATTTGTATATTCCAAGGACTTATCCAATTTCTCAATATTAAAAAGATAATCGCTACTCATTATGTTAAACCTTTTTTATTTTAGTTTCACTTAGTTACATTAATATCCTGGGCCCACAACCTGTTGTGAGGAACCTTTTTATTCTTTATTAAGATAGAAAAACAGCTAGTCCAGAACAAACCGATGTTTATTGTTCGAAACTCAAATTACAAGTGAGGTTAAAGAAAAATTATAAGACAATTATAACAAAGCATAAAAGAAGATATACAGAAATAATAATGGACAAGTTACAAAATTTTTTATCCATAATTGATTTTATTTTCACTTTTAAAGAATAGTAAAGTTTAATTATTAAAATAAAATAACAGTGTTCACACATCGTCTATAGCGAGTCACTTAATTTTAATCTATTGGAGATCAACATCAAATTCAGCGTTAATCCCAATTTTTTACAAAATCCTTCTGTGGTGTTGTTCGCATTGCAGTTTGTTTATACAAGCAGATCTTTTTTAAATATTTGAGTGTGAGAATTGAATTTACAGAGTGAAACTTCTATGAACTGTCGTGTATACATGACGTAGCTTACGAATGTAGGCCAAGCCACACCCCATTAACTAATTGAATGTAAAACTAGATTATCGAGAGCATGTTAGAACATCTCTCTTAGTATTAATAATTATTAAGAGTACTTTAGAAAGTTCTCTTTAGCGAATAAGTCTAGAACTTCTCATAAGTTCTTTATAAGCAGAGTAATTGTTAGTAAATAAAGCATTAACATTTTAGACTTAAAAACGACAAGTGTTTTTTCTTTACTCGCGATCAACGTCAAACATTATATGGCGATCCTGCCAACATTATATGGCGATCCTGCCCAGCTTACCTGCATCCTTCTGATGTCCTGCCGATTGCTACAAGATAAGAAGCAAAAATTAAAAAATATAGCAATCTAATCTTGCTAAATTTAATTTTGCTTAATCTTACAGCAAAAGGAAAAAGACAAACATAGCTTACGCTTAGTCTTGATCCTTTTTGGTTTTAAGGATAGCAAAAAAAAAATTTTTTTTTGGAATAATTTTTAGGATTCTATGGGTGAGAATCTGGAGGAAGTGTGGAAAGAAGTGCAGCAAGCAGAAATTAGATGGGCTAAGATCCTAGAAGAGGGCAACGTTGACAACCAAGAAAAGCCAGTCTGACTGCACGGAACAGCAATACAAATAACAACAGTTACGTGGGCGAAGAATTACAACAACTATGGCAAAAAGCAGAATAATGACATAAATAAAAAACCTGCCAATCTTAACATCAACCTCAGACCAACATTTATATAGGAAAATGAATTCAACAGCACCAGAACTACAACATTTCCAGCTGCTGAACCAGAAGTAATGAGGAAACATTTTGAAGCAAAATTAATTTAAAAAAAAAATTTTTAAAAGAATATTAATAGAGAACATAAAACAAATTGAACTAAATTTTATAAATTATGCAAAGATATTGTAGTGTACAAAATATTTGGAAAGAAAGGAAAACTTCATAATGGGCAGTAAACAGACTAAAATAAAGGAAGTAGTGACAGCAATAGAGAAACGCTCCGACAGCAATAAGCATTAGTTTTAAGGTCATGATACTAATTTGTGCTATTACGACTATCACAGTATTGGTTAAATATATAAAGAAATACGTACAGAAGCAGATACATAGGCAAGCTGTACATAACACGGCATAAATAACAGAAATTTTTTTTTTACAGATTTATATAAAAATAAAACAAAAATGTCTAGTAATAGGAACATTCCAATAATCGTCGAAGATGGTAAGGAAGATAACATAAAAGAAGGGACAGACATGTTAGACAGACTGGACGAAGAAATCCGTAACTTCGACTATGAGAAATATTTTGGTAGTTTCGACAAACAGAGAAAGAAGAAAGTAGAAAAGAAAATGGATAAGGCTACACTAGAAAGGAAAGTAGAATGGTTAACCAGATTATGGAAAGACATAGGAATGAAAGGAAGACCGACAGAAAAGGACATTTTGCGACCATCGACTACTGAATTAGATACCATTTTGATGATAAGGAAATATGCGAACTAGTAGATATATTTCAAAATGACGAACATTTTTTTTTATATATAAACTTGAAAATATAATAAAATAATTTTATAAAATAAATTACAATTTGATAAGATTAAATAATTATTTGTAATCTTTAATTGATTGAAATATGTACGTTATTTATATTTGTCCAATTATATATACATAGGTTAAGAATCATTTTTTGATAAAATTGTTAAATAAGATTTAATATCAAAGAAGAGAATACACTACATACATTATAAGAAAAATTTCTTTAGAAACAAGATTCTATGAAAATTTTAAAATTACATTATAATCTATATCATAAACAAAACTATGGAAATAATTTACAAATATACAAAAGAAAATACTATAGATTAAAGTGGAAAAATTGATAGATAAAAATTTTTAAATGAAATGAACAATGGATATGGAGAATGTAAAAAAAAAGGGGAAAAGAGAAAATTTTTAGGGAATGAACTAAGAATTAGAGAAAATTATTGATTCATGGGATTTGTGTGGAAGGGTATATAATTCATGATAATACCAGGAAAAGAAATTACATAATGGAGATGGAATAGAATTTTATAAACCTAATAGAAGTTGACGAGCTAAATGAAAAGACATTGACGATTACAATGAGTGAAAACATGATACAAAATGAAATAAATGAAAATAAAATTGATATCGTAAATAAATTAAGTGAGGATAAGGATGAATCATCTCCTATTGAGCGTCATGAACTCAAGATGTGGGAATGTAGATCCACACAAATATAAATTGAAAATATAAGACGCGCATATATAAGACGCATAAGAGGAATATAAATGAAGTCGACAAAGAATATAAAATGAAGATAAGGTGGTCATTCTGTGAACTGTACGGCCGTGGAATGTAGTGATAATCCCATTTATTTAGATAACATGTTGGAGAAACTATATTTGTATGTTAAGCAGATTGAATTAAAATATTTTACAACCCAGGGAAAATTAAATAAAAGAATAGTAAGGAAAGAAATGAAAATTAATAAAGATAATGACGTCAAAAAAAAAATATATTGAAGAACTAAAGTAGGTACCAATATAATAAATAAAGAAAAGAAAGTTAAATCAATTAAATAGTATAAAGACCCATGCTCAAGTCAATTAAAAAAAAAATAACCTCAGAATATAAGGAACGAAAATTAAGATTTGGTAATGACCCATAATACTAAGGTATTGATTAATTGGAGGAGCCAAGATTTTTTGTTGTCTAAGAAGGAAGAGAAATTAGTAATGAATGATGATTAGAATATTTGGTATTAGGGAAAAATAATCATGAAATAAGAATTGCCAGGAATCCGCATTGAAACGTAGAGAAATGAACTGATAAAACTATATTCAGATTTCTATATAAATTTCCATGTGGATTCCGAACAAATTTCCATGTAAGTAATTAAGAGAAAAAGATTTCCATGGAGGTTTCATAAGGGTTTCCATATGAATTTTGTAGGTATATATTTCCATATGAGTTTTAAATAAATTTCCGCATAGTTTTGTATAAATTTCCATGAAGTATGAAATAATTAACATTAATAATGTAAACGTAACTATAAAAATTAAAGATAAAGAGAAAATATTACATAAAAAATTTATTAAAGAAATATAATAAAAAAAAATTGACAAACAAACAAAATGTATAAAAGAAAACAATATTCACACAAATAAACAAAAACAAATAAATATATACAAAAATATGTACGTTAATAAATTTGTTAATGTAGAAATAAAAATTGTAACACTATATAGAATAAGAATTTAGTTCAGTTTTAGTTTTTAAATATATGCTCAAAATTGCTCAAAGTGGATATTAATGTAGTATCAACGCGAATGATTTCGTCAGAATATCATTTCTTTTTTGTTTAGAGTCAAATATGCAGTATAACAACGTAATTTCTGCTAAAAATAAGTTGAAAAGTCAAAAAGTGTTTATCCAAAAGGATTACACAGAGGAGGAACAAAATGTTCGATATAATCTAAGACAACTCAGCAAAAATATATCACAAACTCAGAAAACTGTCAAAGTTAGACTAGGAGAATTCTGTATATTTATAAACGACACAAAATATACGTGGTCAAATGGAAATGTTATGGCAAATTCTATTGAAGAAGCTGACTATTTAAAGAACCTTTTAACGGAATGTAACTATTCGATTAATGTTGCCGTTAAAAATGGGCAGCGCAGCTGCTGTGAAAACAATGAAAATAACTCTACACAATAACAATTTAATCTATGCCGTATAATGTAGCGAATCTTGCTAAATCAATTAATTTTGGAAACTTTTTGACTTATATTAACAAATTCGTTTTTCTTTTCCTGTTTGAAACTCATGTTACTGCTGAAAACCAACATCGTTTTACATTGTATTTTAAAAACTACACTTTAAATTGGATAGCAGCAAATAAAACTAATAAAGCTGGACGTGCAAATGGTGGTTGCTTGTACAGCTTCAGAAAACTTACGCGTTTACATTTGTACACCTTTTTAATAATGTTGTGTTATCTGCAAAACTAGAAGAAAGTTTGTTTTATTTCATACCAAGATATTTCAGCTGTACTAACTGGAAATTTGACATGGATAAATTTGAAAATTTTTTGGAAGGTATTAGTCCCACAAACTACTGCATAATTGGTGATTTAAATGCTAGAATTAAAGAAGAGCAAGTTCTAGATGAAACTTTTTCCAAGATTTACCACATATACGTGAATATAGATGTTCAAAGGACAAAGAACTGAATGCCCAAGGTAGACGACTAATGAATTTGATTGAAAACGTTGGTGGCATAGTGCTTAATGGTAGAACTAAAAATGATGCACCAGCTGAATATAGTTTTTATGGTGGTATGGGTAATTCTGTCATTGATTATGGTATTTGTTGACATATCTTTTTAAAATATGTAGATGATGTCACGATTGCATCCAAACCCTACTCAGATCATATGCCCTTATGTATGAACATAAGGAGTGCATGTTTAGACGTTAATAGAAATGTAAAATCTTCTCTTTCGAAATTTCGCTGGAATAATAAGCCTCAGGTATTTCGCTAATGTCATAGATCTACAATCTAATATACCTGTAGATTAATTGATTGCGTGAATTACAAATAAAATAAAACAAGCTAATGTTAAACAAGTAAACAAACCCTTTTTTGAACCAAATCAAAAATGGTTTGATTGGAAATGTACTCGAAAACAATACACACCTCAATAAATCACGATATTTTGCAGCTAGAACTAAGTATATAAATTTATGCAATACAAAAAAAAATCGAATATTATAATAAAAACATAGAGCAACTGAACAGACTGAAATTCAGCAGCGAATGGTAGAAATTGGCAAACTCTATGAGGTCAAAAACTTATGTGGCTAAAGGTTATTTGCAATCTGGTGATTTCTTTTCGCATTTTTGCGCTATATTACAAAAAAATTATAACATTCATACAATTGGTTGGGCCATGCCATATGTTACAGACGCCTTATTAGATTCACCTATAGAATTCTGTGAAATTTCTAGAGTCATGAGAACTCTGAAACATGATGAAGCCCCCGGTCAGGACGGTATCTGTTATGAATTTTATAAATACGCGCCTGATTGTTTTATCAATGAGATATTATCTGTCTTCAACAAATTGTTTTTGCATGAAAAAATCCATACTATCCATCCATAATACCAGCTTTCGAAAATCAATATTGATTCCTCTTTTTAAAAAAGGGGACACAAACTTGTCAACAAATTATCGAGGGTTATCGTTAACTGATGCTCTACGTAAAATTTTCAATTCTATTTTATTAAATCGTATAACTGAATGGATAAGCAACAAAAATATATTGAATGAATACCAAGCTGATTTTAGAAAGTATTATTCAACTGTAGGCAATATTTTCAATTTAGTAAATATTGTAAATTTAAACAAAACTTATGGTAAAAATACTTATGCTTTCTTCGTGGACTTTTCGTGCGCTTTTGACACAATTCCTAGAAACTGTTTGCTTTATAAGCTTTCCTGCCTTGGGCTATCGTCAAAGATAATAAGAATTTTGCAATGTTCTTATGACAATAATGAAAGACGAATCTGGGACGGTGACTCTTTCTCCGATCCTTTTGCTGTTGAAATTGGCGTAAAACAGGGCTGTATATTGAGCCCAATTCTGTTTTCGTTGTACATCAATGATTTGGCTGATGAGCTGGCTTGTGGTGTAAATATCTCAGATATAAATGTAAAAATTCTTCTTTATGCGGATGATATTGTTATTTTGTCAGAATCCCCAGCTGAACTGCAAACCGTGATATATGTTCTGTGTAGTTATTGTTCTACTTGGTGCTTAAATGGTAATCTTAGCAAATCTAAAATCATGGTATTTCGTTCAGGTACAAGAATTTCTAGAAACTTGAATTGGCACTTTAGGGAAGAAGCTATTGAAATTGTTAATTGCTACATGTATCTTGGTGTTGACATCTCGTACAACTTATCCTTTAAAAAACATTTAAACAACAAACTACCGCATCCAAATTGTCACTTGGTTCAACCTATTCGATGTTGCTTCCAGATCCATTATGTTTATGCTGCACAAATTTGGGGATACCAGAAATATGATGATGTGGATAAATTACTAAAGTTTTTGTAAAAAAGATGTTACATTTACCAGAAACAACACCCAATTACATGATTTACTTGGAAACTGGCCTGGATTCATTGTATACTTCGACACTTAAACTGCACTTTTCTTATATAAACACAGTTCTGAATATGAATCAAAATAGACTCCCAAAAATTCTTGCAAAAAAAGTCATTGAATTAAATGTTCATTGGGCAAAAGAATGGTCCACGCTCTGCGAGTTTGTTCAGTTCACTACTGATGGTTCTAGTCCGTTGTGCACACATTGGAAATCAATATTAATCTTACGAGGAGCATTAAGTGGCGGCTTTTTTTTGTAATTTCAGGTATTTAAGATACTCACAGCCCTTAATTACTCTGCGTACTGATAACTTGCTCGCAATTCTAATGATTTTTCTTTTCTCATACGTAGATAAAGACAATGAAACCCTTCCCTTAAAATTTTTTCCATACCCCTCGAGGTCCTTGATGTAATTATCGACAACTGTTTTGCTTCGTCCAATTTTTTTTAGCTATTGCGCGGTTAGAATATCCTTCAGAACGGTAAAATGATTAAGATGTAATAAATTGTAATAAACAAACGCTCCCTACAAAAAATCATCGCTTACTTTAAAAATAATAAAAAAATAATAAAGTGCCTTTATTCAAGTGAACCAAAAAAAAAATAGCACATTTTTGGACTTTTTTTTTTATAAATTGCTCAAAAAAAGTTCTTTGATTTAGAAATCACTATTGTCATGAATTTTTTTATATCTCAAGATATCTAGCTTCCATTTCCATTTTAAAATTCTGCAATCGGTTAAAAATTGCAAAAGATGCAGGCTGCTGAATATGGAATTTTTAATGCCTTTAAATAAGTGAACCGGAGTGTATACTAAATGGTATAGATTTTAAAATACCTAGATATATGTTTAAAATACAGAAATTTTATTATAACTGATCTTGATTCCTAAAACTTTTTTATTTTTTGGTTATATAATTACACCTTTTTTTTCTTTCTTTTTTAATTATACTTTTATGTAAAACATGAATTTTATTAAACTAGAATAGTGCCAGTCTGGCTCACAACAATAATGTTAATTGTACCAATTGTACGTACATTGAATGTACGCTTTTGTTGGTGCTTAATACAAATCAGTTTACTTGCGCTAATCCGTTTGTTTTTGAAAAAATATATTTTGTTATTTTTTCTTCAGCACTGTTGTTCTTGATGTTGTTTTTATTTAACACGAACAATATGTATTTTGCTAAGAGCACGTCTTACATTGATCGCAGTCAAGAACAAAACTAATAATAATAATAATAATAATAATAATATAATAATAATAATAATAATAATAATAATAATAATAATAATAATAATAATAATAATAATAATAATAATAATAATAATAATAATAATAATAATAATAATAATAATAATAATAATAATAATAATAATAATAATAATAATAATAATAATAATAATAATAATAATAATAATAATAATAATAATAATAATAATAATAATAATAATAATAATAATAATAATAATAATAATAATAATAATAATAATAATAATAATAATAATAATAATAATAATAATAATAATAATAATAATAATAATAATAATAATAATAATAATAATAATAATAATAATAATAATAATAATAATAATAATAATAATAATAATAATAATAATAATAATAATAATAATAATAATAATAATAATAATAATAATAATAATAATAATAATAATAATAATAATAATAATAATAATAATAATAATAATAATAATAATAATAATAATAATAATAATAATAATAATAATAATAATAATAATAATAATAATAATAATAATAATAATAATAATAATAATAATAATAATAATAATAATAATAATAATAATAATAATAATAATAATAATAATAATAATAATAATAATAATAATAATAATAATAATAATAATAATAATAATAATAATAATAATAATAATAATAATAATAATAATAATAATAATAATAATAATAATAATAATAATAATAATAATAATAATAATAATAATAATAATAATAATAATAATAATAATAATAATAATAATAATAATAATAATAATAATAATAATAATAATAATAATAATAATAATAATAATAATAATAATAATAATAATAATAATAATAATAATAATAATAATAATAATAATAATAATAATAATAATAATAATAATAATAATAATAATAATAATAATAATAATAATAATAATAATAATAATAATAATAATAATAATAATAATAATAATAATAATAATAATAATAATAATAATAATAATAATAATAATAATAATAATAATAATAATAATAATAATAATAATAATAATAATAATAATAATAATAATAATAATAATAATAATAATAATAATAATAATAATAATAATAATAATAATAATAATAATAATAATAATAATAATAATAATAATAATAATAATAATAATAATAATAATAATAATAATAATAATAATAATAATAATAATAATAATAATAATAATAATAATAATAATAATAATAATAATAATAATAATAATAATAATAATAATAATAATAATAATAATAATAATAATAATAATAATAATAATAATAATAATAATAATAATAATAATAATAATAATAATAATAATAATAATAATAATAATAATAATAATAATAATAATAATAATAATAATAATAATAATAATAATAATAATAATAATAATAATAATAATAATAATAATAATAATAATAATAATAATAATAATAATAATAATAATAATAATAATAATAATAATAATAATAATAATAATAATAATAATAATAATAATAATAATAATAATAATAATAATAATAATAATAATAATAATAATAATAATAATAATAATAATAATAATAATAATAATAATAATAATAATAATAATAATAATAATAATAATAATAATAATAATAATAATAATAATAATAATAATAATAATAATAATAATAATAATAATAATAATAATAATAATAATAATAATAATAATAATAATAATAATAATAATAATAATAATAATAATAATAATAATAATAATAATAATAATAATAATAATAATAATAATAATAATAATAATAATAATAATAATAATAATAATAATAATAATAATAATAATAATAATAATAATAATAATAATAATAATAATAATAATAATAATAATAATAATAATAATAATAATAATAATAATAATAATAATAATAATAATAATAATAATAATAATAATAATAATAATAATAATAATAATAATAATAATAATAATAATAATAATAATAATAATAATAATAATAATAATAATAATAATAATAATAATAATAATAATAATAATAATAATAATAATAATAATAATAATAATAATAATAATAATAATAATAATAATAATAATAATAATAATAATAATAATAATAATAATAATAATAATAATAATAATAATAATAATAATAATAATAATAATAATAATAATAATAATAATAATAATAATAATAATAATAATAATAATAATAATAATAATAATAATAATAATAATAATAATAATAATAATAATAATAATAATAATAATAATAATAATAATAATAATAATAATAATAATAATAATAATAATAATAATAATAATAATAATAATAATAATAATAATAATAATAATAATAATAATAATAATAATAATAATAATAATAATAATAATAATAATAATAATAATAATAATAATAATAATAATAATAATAATAATAATAATAATAATAATAATAATAATAATAATAATAATAATAATAATAATAATAATAATAATAATAATAATAATAATAATAATAATAATAATAATAATAATAATAATAATAATAATAATAATAATAATAATAATAATAATAATAATAATAATAATAATAATAATAATAATAATAATAATAATAATAATAATAATAATAATAATAATAATAATAATAATAATAATAATAATAATAATAATAATAATAATAATAATAATAATAATAATAATAATAATAATAATAATAATAATAATAATAATAATAATAATAATAATAATAATAATAATAATAATAATAATAATAATAATAATAATAATAATAATAATAATAATAATAATAATAATAATAATAATAATAATAATAATAATAATAATAATAATAATAATAATAATAATAATAATAATAATAATAATAATAATAATAATAATAATAATAATAATAATAATAATAATAATAATAATAATAATAATAATAATAATAATAATAATAATAATAATAATAATAATAATAATAATAATAATAATAATAATAATAATAATAATAATAATAATAATAATAATAATAATAATAATAATAATAATAATAATAATAATAATAATAATAATAATAATAATAATAATAATAATAATAATAATAATAATAATAATAATAATAATAATAATAATAATAATAATAATAATAATAATAATAATAATAATAATAATAATAATAATAATAATAATAATAATAATAATAATAATAATAATAATAATAATAATAATAATAATAATAATAATAATAATAATAATAATAATAATAATAATAATAATAATAATAATAATAATAATAATAATAATAATAATAATAATAATAATAATAATAATAATAATAATAATAATAATAATAATAATAATAATAATAATAATAATAATAATAATAATAATAATAATAATAATAATAATAATAATAATAATAATAATAATAATAATAATAATAATAATAATAATAATAATAATAATAATAATAATAATAATAATAATAATAATAATAATAATAATAATAATAATAATAATAATAATAATAATAATAATAATAATAATAATAATAATAATAATAATAATAATAATAATAATAATAATAATAATAATAATAATAATAATAATAATAATAATAATAATAATAATAATAATAATAATAATAATAATAATAATAATAATAATAATAATAATAATAATAATAATAATAATAATAATAATAATAATAATAATAATAATAATAATAATAATAATAATAATAATAATAATAATAATAATAATAATAATAATAATAATAATAATAATAATAATAATAATAATAATAATAATAATAATAATAATAATAATAATAATAATAATAATAATAATAATAATAATAATAATAATAATAATAATAATAATAATAATAATAATAATAATAATAATAATAATAATAATAATAATAATAATAATAATAATAATAATAATAATAATAATAATAATAATAATAATAATAATAATAATAATAATAATAATAATAATAATAATAATAATAATAATAATAATAATAATAATAATAATAATAATAATAATAATAATAATAATAATAATAATAATAATAATAATAATAATAATAATAATAATAATAATAATAATAATAATAATAATAATAATAATAATAATAATAATAATAATAATAATAATAATAATAATAATAATAATAATAATAATAATAATAATAATAATAATAATAATAATAATAATAATAATAATAATAATAATAATAATAATAATAATAATAATAATAATAATAATAATAATAATAATAATAATAATAATAATAATAATAATAATAATAATAATAATAATAATAATAATAATAATAATAATAATAATAATAATAATAATAATAATAATAATAATAATAATAATAATAATAATAATAATAATAATAATAATAATAATAATAATAATAATAATAATAATAATAATAATAATAATAATAATAATAATAATAATAATAATAATAATAATAATAATAATAATAATAATAATAATAATAATAATAATAATAATAATAATAATAATAATAATAATAATAATAATAATAATAATAATAATAATAATAATAATAATAATAATAATAATAATAATAATAATAATAATAATAATAATAATAATAATAATAATAATAATAATAATAATAATAATAATAATAATAATAATAATAATAATAATAATAATAATAATAATAATAATAATAATAATAATAATAATAATAATAATAATAATAATAATAATAATAATAATAATAATAATAATAATAATAATAATAATAATAATAATAATAATAATAATAATAATAATAATAATAATAATAATAATAATAATAATAATAATAATAATAATAATAATAATAATAATAATAATAATAATAATAATAATAATAATAATAATAATAATAATAATAATAATAATAATAATAATAATAATAATAATAATAATAATAATAATAATAATAATAATAATAATAATAATAATAATAATAATAATAATAATAATAATAATAATAATAATAATAATAATAATAATAATAATAATAATAATAATAATAATAATAATAATAATAATAATAATAATAATAATAATAATAATAATAATAATAATAATAATAATAATAATAATAATAATAATAATAATAATAATAATAATAATAATATAATAATAATAATAATAATAATAATATAATAATAATAATAATAATAATAATAATAATAATAATAATAATAATAATAATAATAATAAATAATAATAATAATAAATAATAATAATAATAATAATAATAATAATAATAATAATAATAATAATAATAATAATAATAATAATAATAATAATAATAATAATAATAATAATAATAATAATAATAATAATAATAATAATAATAATAATAATATAATAATAATAATAATAATAATAATAATAATAATAATAATAATAATATAATAATAATAATAATAATAATAATAAT